>JAESUZ010001775.1:0-38131 GCA_017311185.1 Proteles cristata cristata | reverse complement strand
ATCTGAATGCAGGAGAAAACTGGATAAGCTCAAAAAAACTGCTTTTACTCTTAATTATTGTACTATAGATATTTTTTTTAAAAAGAGAGTTCTGCAACTCAAATGAAAGTCCGAGAACATCTTTTTTTTTTTTATTTATTTCTAGGAGACAGAGAGAGAGACAGCGTGAGCAGGGGAGGGTCAGAGAGAGAGGGAGTCACAGACTGAAACAGGCTCCAGGCTCTGAGCTGGCAGTCAGCACGGAGCCCGACGCGGGGCTCGAACCCACAAACCGCGAGATCATGACCTAAGCGAAAGTCGGCCGCTTAACCGACTAAGCCACCCAGGCGCCCCAGTCCGAGAACATTCTTATCCCTCCTTCTATTCTACACACACACACACACACACACACACACACACACACACACACACACACACACACATAGCCTTCATCTAGGTGAAGTCTGTCAATTTATAACCATTCTCCATAAAGAGGACAGAACCAAAAAGACATGTCCACACTGCTTGCCAATATTTTAAAGTAACATTTCAGTAAATAATTACAGCATCCTCTCTGTTAAAATGTCATTTCACCTATTCACTAAAACAAAAGAAAAAAGACAGTATGACCTAACTAGATGCTGCATTTTGATATCTGGACAGGTAACTTTTCTTAAAATTCTAAATATAGATCAAGTGGGGCACCTGGGTGGCTCAGTCGGTTAAGTGCCTAACTTTAGCTCAGGTCATGATCTCAACAGTTCATGAGATCAAGCCCCAGGTCAGGCTCCACACTGAAAGTGCAGAGCCTGCTTGGGATTCTCTCCCTTTCTCTCTGTGCCCCCTCCCCCACCCACCACGTGCACACACTCAAAATAAATAAACAAATAACAAATAAACAAATAAATAAACAAAACTATAAATACAGATCACAGCTGACTGATAAGCAAACTTTTTTATTTAAATACTGCAGAAGTTAAAAAAATAACCTGTTTTCATTTTTCAAATGTGCACGCACAAGACTGGAATTTAATTTTTTGCAGGGAAAAAATATTTTAAAATAACAGTTGAGTTCATACCTGTTTCAGAAAAGATTCCAGAGCTGAATGTGCAGCTTTCTTCACTTCTACATTCGTATGGCTACACCATTTTGACAACACTTCAAACAAAGAGACATAGTTGTCCATGAGGCAGGTGCTAAACTGAGATGCATGCAGGGTAAATAAGCATAAGCCACCTGCAATCGAAAAAACCATTATATTAAAAACAGAATAACAAAAGGCAGAACAAAAAAACTAAGAAAGCTTCAGTCAAAACTAAGACTGTTCATCATCCAGATGGCCAACAGACACATGAAACGATGCTCAGCATCGCTCCTCATCAGGGAAATACAAATCAAAACCACACTGAGATACCACCTCACGCCAGTCAGAGTGGCTAAAATGAGCCAATCAGAGAACTCTAGATGCTGGCGAGGACGTGGAGAAATGGGCACCCTTCTACACTGTTGGTGGGAATGTAAACTGGTACAGCCCCTCTGGAAAACAGTGTGAAGGTTCCTCAGGAAACTAACAATAGAACTGCCCTAGGACCCAGCAAGAGCACCGCTAGGAATTTACCCAAGGGATACAGAAATGCTGAGGCATAGGAGCACATGTACCCCAATGTTCATAGCAGCACTCTCCACAATAGCTAAAACATGGAAAGAGGCTAAGTGTCCATCAACAGATGAATGGATCAAGAAGATGTGGTTTATCTATACCATGGATTACTACATGGCAATGAGTAACAATGAAATCTGGCCATGTGTAGCAACATGGATGGACCTTGAGGGTGTTATGCTGAGCGAAATAAGTCAGGCAGAGAAGGACAAATATCATATGTGTGCACGAATAGGAGGATTAGGAGGAACTTGACGGAGGACCAAGGGGGAGAAGAAGGGCGGAAATGGTGGGGGAAAGGGAGAGAGGCAAACCATGAGAGACTCTTGAATGCTGACAAAAACTGAGGACTGATGGATGTGGGGGGGGAGGGGGGAAGGGCATGGAGGAGGACACTTGTGGGGATGAGCACTGAGTGTTATGTGGAAACTAATTTGACAATAAACTATTTGTAAAAAAAAAACAAAAAAAAAAAACTAAGACTGTTCATGAAGATCCACTATCTTTATAATAACTTACAGATCCTACTCACTGTGCTAATGCTGCCAACCTCCATTTGAATCAACAGGCCAGTGATCCCCAAACAAAGTTCAGAAGTAGGATCACGGCTTATTTAAAGTCAGAATCAAACAATCTGGAACGCCTGAAAGGTGTTCTAAAGCAATTTTTTTACATTATGTAATATAAGTGTGACCATATAACCGGAGTTTGTATGCTAAACACAAAGTCTCTAAAAGCCTCCCTGTAAATAACTGCACGTGAAACATCACAGACATTATCACACTTACTTTCACTCATAGTTTAAGCAAATGTTTACTCAAGAATTCAATTTAATAATCTGTAATTACCCACAGTCTTACCTAAGGGTACAGCATATCTCTTCAGATCAATCTATTAAAAAAAAAAATTACCATCAATGTTGAACAATCACAAGTCTTAGCTATAGAAGAATTAGAATAGTATTAGTCCTACCTGAGGACGAATTGCCTTTAATGTAAAATCAAAAATCTCCCTTGAAGTCTGGGGATCTGGGTAAAAACAGAAAGAAGCCTGTTACAAATCCCAACAGTATTATCTGACAAACCTCGCAAATGCTTTACAACCAACACGATTAAGGAATCATGTCTGCTATCATTCATTTCAGCTGGTGAGCTGCAAGCTACGACTGCTACACTTATTACTGTAGTGAAAAAAGAAGAAAATGTGAACTAACAAAATGGGTTTCAATTCCAACTCATCACCTACAAGCTCTGTTAAGTAATCTCTCAGAGCCTCAGTCTTCTTATCTATAAAAGGGACACTAAACAGCTTCTCTGAGAGTTGTTTGGAAGATTACATAAGCCTAAACACATGACCACCCTCCTGGGACTTCCAGGCATTCCTTCAGCACATGGTATATGCCACAGTACACATTACAAATATGAATAAAATATGATCTTTGACCTTAGTAAACTTATCACCCTACAGAGAAAATTAAACAGGCGCACAAGTATAACCCAAGGCTCGTATCCTGACCTGATGGACATCACATCCATCTCCCACAAGGAGATTCACCTCAGCTGTCCAGACACCAGGCTTTACTTATCATTAAGCTCTCTGCCTTTGTAACAGTGACTTCCAAATCAGACAGGCTGAAAAATTGATTGCTTTCATGGACGGGACTAATACATTTGAAAGCAGAGACCAAATGTGACAGAAAATAGAGGGAGAAGGGGTCAGAGAGAACTTAAGAGGACAAGAAACATAGAGATAGTTAAAAAGCTCCTCTGGGGCGCCTGGGTGGCTTAGTCGGTTAAGCGTCCGACTTTCGCTTAGGTCATGATCTCGCGGTTCGTGGGTTCGAGCCCCGCGTCGGGCTCTATGCAGACAGCTCAGGCCTGGAGCCTGTTTCAGTCTGTGACTCCCTCTCTCTCTGACCCTCCCCTGCTCACGCTGTCTCTCTCTCTCTCTCCCAGAAAAAAAATAAAACATTAAAAAAAAAAAGCTCCTCTGGAATTTCATACAAGGAGAGATTTCTTCTGGCTGTGAGTATTCAAGACAGGATTTGCAGACAAGGCAGCACTTGAGCTGGGCCTAAAAGAATGGAAACTAACTGTAAAAAGGTCATTCTAATACCAAGTAACTATGTAAACGGAGGAGTGCAGACTCAAGGGTACCAGGCACGTGTCAGCGCACAGCTGGTCTAGAATGTGTAGACTCAGTTGAACACAGTGAGGCACAGGGATGGAAGGGCCTTAGCTCTGAGTGGTGGGAAGGGATACCACCTCCAGGGTCTGCCTCTCGCTGTCCATTGTCCTGTGTCCACCTCTGATTTTAAGTTTATTTATTTATTTTGAGAGGGAGCAACTGAGTACAGAGGAAGGGCAGAGAGGGAGAGAGAGAATCCCAAGCAAGCTCCATGGTGTTAGCGCAGAGTCTGACTCGGGGCTTGAACTCAAACCTTTCAGATCATGACCTGAGCAGGTATCAAGAGTCAGACACTCAACTGACTGACCTATCCAAGCGCTCTTCCACCTCTGCTTTCTAGTGGACCACTCCCTCTACAAGGATGCTCTTGTATTTACTTTTCTGTTGCAGGAAAATATATGTAACAGTATTTACCATGCTAACTATATGTAAGTGTACAATTCCGTGGCATTAAATACATTCACATTGTTGTATACTCACCACCATTATCTATAGCCAAAACGTTTTCATCATCCCCTACAGAGGGATGTATCCATTAAACGCTGACACCGTCCCCACCCCCTAGGAACCTCAATTCTACTTCATGAACGTCCCTGTTCCTGCTGCCTCATATTTATACCTTTGTGACTGGTTTACCTCACTTAGTATAATGTCAAGTCCACATGTTGTAGCAAGGGGACAGTATTTCCTTCTTTTTTAAAGGCTGAGTGATATTCTGTTGTGTGTCTATACCATATTTATTTATTCATTCATCTGTTGATAGACACTTGTGTTGTTTCTCCTTTTTTGGCTAGGAATATAAGTGTATGAACTCTAGTTATCTATTTGTAAAAATCCTCTCTGACCACCATGTCTCCATCAGCTATACTATATTTCTTTGGTCTCTTCTGTGAAGATTTCTCTAACGGGTTTTATGCAGATAGCCTCCACTTCCTCCCTTCCATTCCGACCTTGTCTTCACCGTAACCCTCAAACTGCTCTGTCTAGCCTATCCTGACACTCAACTGAAGCTGCCCTTGTTGAGCTGGGCTAACTCTACAGCTCTGGTAGCTTTGCATTCAAACTCCTCCCAGGGCAAAGCCCCTTACATCCGTGACCTGCACCTACTCCCTAGGTAATCTGGCCCACACTCACTGCTTCACATATTACCTCTATGCTGAAGACTTTCAAATTTATATCCTGATGTCTAATTTCTCCTACAAGATTCAGTCTTACAGATACAATGCACACTTAACATCTGAGATGTTCCATAACATGGTAAACATGTCCAAAACAAAAGCCAGATTTTTGCCTGAAACCTATCCTCCCCCATCCCATCCTGCTTAATCACGACTGCAACACTTCAGTTGCTCACAGCCATACTCAAGAGCAAAGTCTTTTAATACTATACTAAAACAAATCTCACATCCAATGGCAGCAGTCAAGGAGACCTTTCTAAAACATCAACTACTCATACCTATTCATTAGAGAAAAGACATGGCTTCCCATCCCATCTGGAATGAAATTCCAGCTCAGGAGCCCCTCATGCACTGATCCCACATCTTGTGCCATCTCTCCCCCAAGCACTCTGTGTGCGCCACTGAGCTACAGACATGCCAACTTTCCTGAACCCCTCTGACCCTTGTGCGCTGGCCAGGCTTGAGGCCTGAGTACTTGCCGGTCCCTCTGCCTGGAAGGCTCTTTTGAGCTCTCTCCCAGCTGGCTCCTTGACATCCTATTGGCCTTAGCTTCTGACTGTCTCCTCAAAAAGAACCAGCAAGCTGGGTATACCTTCCACCCTCTCCACACTCTTGATATTCCTATTCACTGTACCAAACCTGTTTGCATTATTGAACCTCGAAATCTGTAATAGCTTGTTCATGTCTATTAGTCCGTTTCCTCTACTAGACTGAGTTCATGATGGTAGGAACCTGGTAAATCTGATCACTATATCCAATAAACCTAATTACTCTTTAGCTAGAAGGCACCCAGGAAACACATACCATATGAATGAAAACATTAGTATTATCATTTTGTTCTTGAAGTCACATGATCATTATACAACAGAAAAACAATAAATTACAGCCTCAGACAGAGGCTTAAATCCCAGTGCTGCCACTTACCAGTTACATACTCTCCTACTGCTGCTATAACAAACTATCACAAAGTGAGTGGTTTTATTGTCAAATTAGTTTCCACCTAACACCCAGCGCGCATCCCCACAAGTGCCCTCTTGAATGGAAAAATCTGTATCATAAAGTATTAATTCTAAATTTTGAGATCTGAAAAAAGTAAAAATAAAATTAGCATATATGACTCCACTAAAAAAAAAACCAAAAACAAAAGTGAGTGGTTTTAAAAAGTACAAATTGGTTACTGATCAGTTCTGGAGATGAGAAGTCTGAAATGGGTCTCCCTGAGGTAAAATGAGGGTGTCAGCAGGGCTGTGTTCCTTTGGGGGCTTCAGGAGATCAGAATGAAGACATTTTAGGGAGCCATTACTCAGTTACCGCTTCAGTTATGTGACTTCAGGCAAGTAACTTGTCTTATTAGGTCTAACTTCCTAATTTAGGAAACAGAACATTATTACCTATCTTAGAGAGTTATTACTGGAATTTTCCTTGCAACTATTCTAGAATAGCCTTTAGCACATGGTAAATGAGCAATAGGTGCTGTTATTTTTCTTAAAGTGTATGTTTTCACTGAATATCCATTAATATACCAATCAAGTATACTGACAATTCAGCAACATTACCTGCCCACAGCATCAAGTGGCAAATATAAACATATGACCTGATAAATTAAAAATACTTCATAGGAAATGCTATAGTAGGAGAATACAGGGGCGCCTGGGTTAAGCATCTAACTTCAGCTCAGGTCATGATCTCATGGCTCACAAGTTTGAGCCCCATATCAGGCTCTGTGCTGACAGATCAGAGCCTGGAGCCTGCTTCAGATTCTGTGTTTCCTTCTCTTTCTGCTCCTCCCCTGCTTGTACACATGCACTTTCTCTCTCTCTCTCTCAAAAATAAATAAAAACATTAAAAAATTTATTTTTAAATAGGAGAATACAGGGTCGCCTGGGTGGCTCAGTCGGTTAAGTGTCCGACTTCGGCTCAGGTCATGATCTCACAGTGCTGACAACCAGCTCAGAGCTTGGAGCCTGTTTCAGATTGTGTTTCCTTCTCTCTCTGACCCTCCCCTGCTCACACTGTCTCCCTCTCTCTCAAAAGTAAATTTAAAAAAATTCTTTTTAATTTTTTAAAAAATCAATAAATAGGAGAATATAGAAGCCAGAGGAAGCAACTCATCTCAAGGGCATCATAAGGGCTTCAAATGGGTGACTTGTGAGCAAGAACCTGATGAAGTTGGAAGGTGACGACAGGATATGGGACAAATGAGAGAGAAAATAAAGGAAGAGAAATCTCATAGAGCTACTAAAACATCCTTGGTAAGAAACAAAAAAGGCTGAGTAAAAATATTAAGTTAAAACATGAGATCACTATTTTTGTAGGTCAAAAATCATTAGATATTGAAATATAAAAACACTGGATATTGGAATTTCATGTTTGCAAGCTAATAAAAGCAATTCTTCAGAGGAGAAAGAAGAATTTGATAACTGTTATTAGGGTTAAAAGTTTTACGGGGCACCTGGGTGGCTCAGTCAGTTGGGCATCTAACTTCAGCTCAGGTCATGATTTCACGGTTCCTGGGTTCGAGCCCTGCATCAGGCTTTGTGCAGACAGCTAGCTCAAAGCCTGGAGCCTGTTTCAGATTCTGTGTCTCCCTCTCTTTCTGACCCCCTTCTCACGTTATCTCTCTCTCTCAAAAGTAAATAAAATGTTAAAATAAATAATTAAATAAAATTTAAAGTTTTATTTGCCTTTTAAAAAGAATCAAATTTCATAATGCACATAATGCTGTCCAACCTAGATTATCCTCCAAATCTTTAAATAATATTTAAAATGTTATTGATAGCTATAAAAACAAGTATATTAAACAGACTTTAAACTTGATAGGGAAGTATCTGCATCTCAAGAATTACAATGCTGATGGAAGAAATTAAAAACCTAAATAAATGGAGAGAGAAATTATGTTCATGGATTGGAAAATTCAACACAGCAAAGATGTCAATTCTTTCCAGATTAATAAACAGATTTAAAGAAATGAACATCAAAATCCAAGCAAGGACTGTGACACACACTTATTCCAGAATTTACATGGAAGGACACAGCATTTACTAAAATGATTTTGAAAAAGAAGAATAAAATGGGAGGACTTTAGATTAAGGCTTTACATGAAGGCTACACAGTCAAAAAGACAGTGTGGGGGTGTCTGGGTGGCTCCGTTGGTTGCATGGAAAATTTCGGCTCAGGTCTTGATCTCATGGTTTGTGAGACTGAATCCCATGTCAGACTGCTCTGACAGCACAGAGCCTCCTTGGGATTCTCTCTGTCTCCTCTCTTGCTGCTCTCACCCCCATGCCACACTATGAATGAATGAATGAATGAATGACAGTGCGATTTGGGCAGGGAGATAGATAACATAGACCAATGGCACAGACTCATCTGAGCCCAAGGACCTTTATGAAGGCACAAAAACAAGTCAACAGTGAATCTGGCAATGATTTCATGGACATGATAAAAGCACAAGCAACAAAATAAAAACAGAGAAACTGGACTTCATCAAAATAATAAACTTTTACATATCAAAGGACACAAAGGCAACCCATAAAATGGGAGAAAACACTTGCAAATCACATATTTGGTAAGGAACTGATACACAGAATACATAAAGAATTTCTACAATTCAACAAAAGTCAAATGATTCAATTAAAAAATGAGCAAAGAAGTTAAACACATATCTCTCCAAAGAAAATATATAGTCAAGAAGGACATGAAAAGCCAATCACCATTACCAATCATAAGGGAAATGCAAATGAAAACCACAATGATATCACCTCACACCCATTGTGAAGGCTATTATCAAAAACAGAAAATATCAAGTACTGGCAAAAATAGGAAGTAACTAGAAGCCTGGTGGGAATATAAAATAGTTGCAGCTGCTGTGAAAACCATATGACAAAAAATTAAACAGAATTACAATGATTCAGAAATTCCAAAAAAAAAAAAAAAATGAAAGTAGGGACTCCAACAGATAGTGGCATACCCATTTTCCAGCAGCATTAATCACAACAGTCAAAAAGTAGTGGTTCTGGCGTGGAGATGGGGAAGAGAGGTAGCTATGGCTACGAAAGGGTAGCAGGTAGGCTTCTTGCTGACAGCCTGTTCAGTACCTTCAATGTGATGGTACATACACAAATGTACACGATAAAACTGCCTAGAACAAAATACACACACGGAAAGATATGCACCTAACTAAAACTAGTGAAATGTGAGTAAGGTTGTTAGACTTATCAATGTCAATATCCTGTGCTAATTTGTCCTAGTTACAAAAGTAGAAAGTGGGTAAAGGACAAATGGAATCTGTATTATTTCTCACAGCTGCCTGTGAATCCACAATTGGTTTAAAGTTCCAAGAAAAAACAGGGAAACCATTTTAGAATTTTAATTTTTGAACTAAGAAAGGAAAATCAAGTGAAGTTAAACAATACCTTCCTCCATGGATTTAGTAAAGTTGCACATGAGTGAAGACAATCCCTTCAGACACCCTGCCAGAACCGGCAGCTTGGGCTCTCTTAGTGCTGATGTCATCTAGAAGGAGAATTTTTAAAAAGATACCATTAAAAGAGAAAAACACAATCAAATCTATGGAATCAGAATAGCATAAGGTTTGTCATACCTGGGTCTTAAGTTCACCCAAAAAAACCCGGAACAGGTTTTCTGAATTATTTATCATCTCACTAGGATGAACTTCACCGAATACGCCTAGGAGCTCATATATTTTTTCTAAAACTGAAAAATAAATTTTAGATAAAGACCTAAAATTACACTTACATAAATTAAAACAAAAATGTATGAATAACAAAATGAGAAGATATTTAGTTCAAAAATAATTTCATAATAAGACATAAAAAAAATAGTTTTATGTACTGGAATCTTCCCTGATAAATTTTATGCCAACCTACTATTTTAAGTGACACTTGACATGTGTTGTCAGTGTTTAATGAAATTAAAGAAATTATTTCATGGGGCACCTGGCTGGCTCAGTCAGTACAGCATGAAACTCTTAATCTCCAGGTCACGAGTTCAAGCCCCAAATTGGGTGTGGAATCTACTAAAGAAAGAAATCATTTGGTAAAGATTAAACTTTTATAAGCATAAGTCTTCATGTGTTTCTGTTTGTTACCATTTGGGTTTGTTTGGGCCAAAAGGATTCATCTGTGAAACATATAAATGCTTTCGTTGAGAAACCCTAATTTTTACATTAATTTTTTAACATTAACTTATCAAAACATTTAAAAATAACATTTATACGCATCTCACCTATATCCTGTATTCTTGTTTTTGATGCAAGTTCTCCATAGAATTTGCTAAATAATTCTCCAATTCCAAATTCATCCATGAGTCTCGAACTTCTTAAAGTCCGAAGTAACTAAAATCATACAAATTAGCACTGTCTAAATAGGAAAATAATGGCAAGGTTTCCTCTGCTGCACTGTTTCTACACAACAAAGCTCCAAAATCATGTGTGTCTGGGGACTTTCTTGGCCTCTCAGGACACCTATCTAGCCTGACTATTTGGGAAGAGGTGGGTGATAGAAGAACACAAGGGTTACAAAGAGGAAGAGGGTGTAGACTTAATTTGATCTTCCCAAGAAACCAATAATATGGTTAGAACCATTCTCTCAGAGGCACTTAAGGACTAACAAGACCTAAATTCTAAAATAGAGATTGCAAAAAAAGAGATACATTTGAGAGGAATTAGATGGGACTGACACCCAAGAGGTACTTAAATATGATGTATAGGCTCACTTTCATGGTAAGGTTTAGGAAAGAACTCAGAACAACTAATGATGCAAAGCCTAGCAACTTTTTGTAGCATTAGATTTTAAGAGTCAGTTCACAGCAGCACTCTCCACAATAGCTAAAACACGGAAAGAGCCTAAGTGTCCATCAACAGATGAATGAATCATGAAGATGTGCTTTATCTATACCATGGAATACTACATGGCAATGAGAAACAATGAAATCTGGCCATGTGTAGCAACACGGATGGACCTTGAGGGCGTTATGCTGAGCAAAATAAGTCAGGCAGAGAAGGACAAATATCATATGTGTGCACGTATAGGAGGATTAGGAGGAACTTAACAGAAGACCAAGGGGAAGAAGAAGGGCGGAAATGGTGGGGGAAAGGGAGAGAGGCAAACCATGAGAGACTCTTGAATGCTGACAAAAACTGAGGACTGGTGGATGTGGGGGGAGGAGGGGTGGGCACGGAGGAGGACACTTGTGGGGATGAGCACTGGGTGTTATGTGGAAACTAATTTGACAATAAACTATTTGTAAAAAAAAAAAAAAGAAAAGAAAAGAAAAAAAAAGATTTATTTAAGAGTCAGAGTAACGAGAGTTAACAGAATAGCAATAAATTCCTTGCTTACTTTTCCTCTTAATTTCCCTCACAACTGAAATCCTTCCTCTGCTTTCCAGAAGAGTGTGAGAGCAAAGGGCGAAGGAATTACCAGATGATAGTTGGAAAATCTTGTCCATACATCAATGTCACCAAAGCCTAGCCTCCAACATCTCTCACCCAAACACAATTTAAACCTCCAATTTTCTGCCTTATAAGTTATACATACACATAATACGAAACACACATACTTAGAAATAATATAATTACCTTAATAAGAAGATCCAGGGCTGAGATTCTACATTTAGCAGCTTTATCTTTTGTGGAAACACTAGTGCAAGTATTCTAGGTTTTAAAAAGAAACATACCAAAATCATCGACAGCATCCTAGTTCTTAGAAAACTTCACAAGAGCTAAAACTACACTTCTGAGAGGAGCAGTACCAACATACAACATACTATAATTTGGCAGTTATTTAAAATATAATATTAGATTGGGGGGCCTGGGTGGCTCAGTCCGTTAAGCATCCAACTTCGGCTCAGGTCATGATCTCACAGTTGGGAGTGTCTAAGCCCCACGTTAGGCTCTGTGCTGACAGCTCAGAGACTGAAGCCTGCTTCAGATTCTGTGTCTCCCTCTCTCTCTCCCCCCTTCCCCCTGCTCACACTCTGTCTCTCTCTCTCTCTCTCTCTCTCTCTCTCTCAAAAATAAACATTAAAAAAATTTTAATATAATATTAGAGTATATAAACATACAGGTTAAAAATTACTAAAGATATTTATGCAGTTTGCTATGGTAACGATGTCAACAATAATAACAAACACACAAAGTAAATGGACACCTCTGCAGATTAAAAAAAAAAGTTACACTTCCTTGCATACCTCCCATAACACTTGTCATGTCAAGAAAGCAAGCATGAAAAACTTAAGTTAACTAATGCAGTCCAGATAATGGTTCGGACTCCACAAAATGACAACTCAGCCTCACAAAACCAGGAGGCACTCTGGTCAGAGGGTGACTTTCTTAACTTCCAAGTCTCATTTATAAGCTAGAGTGATTAAAAGTACCTAACTCAGAGAGTTGTGGTAAAATTAAGTAAGACAAACTGTACATTAAGGAACTTTGTAAACTATGAAGCAACGCTGCATGTTAGTTATTTCTATTTCTGAGGCAATTTTTCAAAACACAGTGACTCTTGAACAGCACAGGCTTGATTTTCTTTGATAAATACGGTACGGTAAATTGATTTTCTCTTATGATTTTCTTAATAGTATTTTTTCTCTCTTACTCAATTTTAAGAATGCAATATACAAGACACGGAGCAGACAAAATATGTGTCCATCAACTATTTATGTTTATTGGTAAAGCTTCCAGTCAACAGTAGGCTTATGGTAGTTAAGTTTTGGGGAAGTCAAAAGTCAAATACATGGATTTTCAACTGCATGAAGCAGGCTGGGGGAGGAGTCAATGCCTGGAAGCCTCCGTTATTCAAGGGTCAACTGTGTTAGGATTCTAAACCACAAAGACTAGAAATCTATTAAAAAAAAAAAAAAGACTGATTATTACTTTATATATTAGAGGTAACTGTGATTAATTAAAAAAACCCTCTTAGAAATTAACCCCAGATTGAATACATCAAATCTTAGAATATCCAAGAACTAGAAGCAATTCAGGACCAACTTACCTTGAGCTGTGGCACTTGGTGAAAGTATAAACAAGTCTGAGAAAGAACAACTTAATTTGTGATTGCTAGCTCCATAGCAACTTATAAGAAAACCTGAGGAAGGCAGGTTGGAAGAAAATGGGAGGCACAACAAAGGCAAACTTTTCAGACTAGGGCCAAAAGGAACACATGAACTACATGAAATATGAATGTTACCCAGCAGGAAAATTCTGTAAAATTGTTTCTTAACGTGTTTTGAAATCTACCCACAATTCAAAAAACCAAATTTACTATGTATGACTTTTTATGAGACATTATTTATCCTATATGCAGCAAAGCAGTTTTTGATATAGGCCTTAGCTTATTAAATCTAAAAAGAAAAACCCACTTCATTTCTAACACAATCAAGCACAATAAGCAAACTCCTCGATGAAAAAGGCAAGAATAAAACACAAATGCAAGTTTAACTTACACCATAAATTACAATCGATGCAGGTATATGTTTTTCTCCTTACCTTAATATCAAGAGAATAAGGTGTGATCTTCTGGCCAATTTTTTCTAAGAAAACATATAAAAATTTTAAGACTTCTTCTCTACAATCACGAAACTGTAACAAAAATACAGTAAATATGGGTAAGAAGGAGAGTCACTCAACATTTAGGAATATACAAGAAAAGGAAAATAAAACTCTTCAACTTCCTTCATCAATGTTAAGTGATTTCCGAACAAAGAGAAGCAAACCGAGATCTTTGGAAAAAACTAAGGAAGTCTGTAATGCTGGACAAAATAAATAAATAAGGTAAGAGAATTGGCAAAAACCACTCCATAAACCCACCCTAAATGAGTTGCATATTTCTCAATTCAGCCTTATAAGCAACTAAACATTAACTTAAGGCTGCTGTACTTAAACAAGGAAAATAGGAAATTCTAGATGATATTCCGTTGAGATGACACAGGCAGAATTATGGCTCCAAAGATACTTGAGTCCTAATCCCGATGTCACACCTGTGAATATAGTAACTTTATGTGGCTAAAGGAAATTAAGATTGCAAATGGAATTTAAGGTGCTCATGGTTGACTTTAAAGGGGAGAAAGTATTCTGGATTACCCATGGGCCCAATATAATCACATGGGTCCTTAACAGTGTTGGAGAAAGGAAGAAGAGAGTTGGAAAGAGGCGAGCAGGAGAAAAGAAAGATTTCAAGCACAGGAGTTACTGGACCCATGGTTGCTGGCTTTGAAGATAGAAGCCAGGATCCAAGAAATGTGGGTGGTTTCTACAAACCAGGAACATCAGTAAGGAAAAAGGGACTTAGTCCTGTAATTGCAAGAACAGGATTCCGCCAACTGGAATGAAAAAGGAAATGAATTCTACACATGACCCTTTGGAAAGGAAAAGTGACTCCGCCTGATGACTTGGTTTTACTTTGGTGAGACCCATGTTAGGCTTCTAACTACAGAACTGTAAGATTAACAAACCTAAACCACTAAGCTTGTAGTTGTTACTACAACAACAACAGAAAACTAACACACTCCTCTGTAATCTCTCACGCGAAAGGACAAATACTAAATATTCAGAATAAACTTGGAACTGCTTTACCTAAAGGAATGAAAAGGAATTCTAACTTAGAAACGCTGAGACTAGAAAACATTTACATGTTGGTTTTATAAATTTATTTTCCCATTAATAATATACCCTTGACGATAGGTACTAGATAGCAGCATAAGTTTTGAGGCAATTTTTAAAAGTGCTGCAAAAAAGCAATTTTACTACAAAGGAACAAAAAGCGCTCATTCAGTGATTGCTAAAAAGTTAAGACAACTGCATGACTTTCCGGTTACATTTCTGCAATGCTTCTGAAAAGTAGGAATCTTTTGAGGTTGCACACTTGAAGGTTTGAAAAAGGTACTGAAGGGGCGCCTGGGTGGCTCAGTCGGTTAAGCGTCCGACTTCGGCTCAGGTCATGATCTCGCGGTTCGTGGGTTCGAGCCCCGCAGCGGGCTCTGTGCTGACAGCTCAGAGCCTGGAGCCTGTTTCAGATTGTGTCTCCCTCTCTCTCTGACCCTCCCCTGTTCATGCTGTCTCTGTCTCTCAGAAATAAAAAATAAGAAGAAGAAATAAAAAAAAGAAAAAAGAAAAAGGTACTGAAGGGTTTAGGTGCGTTTAAGGTGGAAGAAATACTTCCCTTTGGTTCCCTCTCCTCACTTTGAATAGTAGGGATCGCTAACCTTAAAGCATTTTCACCAACTTTACTTTTAAAACATGTTTCCACTCCTAACCAAAAAAGCAGCATGACACTTTTTTTCCACAAAAATTTCCACAGAAATTCCGACAATCCAGAATCAAACGGCTGGACTTCACAATACCGCTAGATACACCCACGGCGGGAGAAACGCTAGACAGTCGGGCTCCAGCACAACACGGACACCCCAAACGCGCACAAGCGTCGACGTCGTCCTTGGCGCGGCCGAGACTGTACCCACCCAGCACTGAGGAGCCGGAGCTCAGCACGCACTCCTGCCCCAAGCCCCGGATCAGCTGGTAACTGGCCATCGCCGCGCTGCAGCGGTCGCCGGCACACAAGGACTTCTGCAGCTGCTGTAGGAAGCCCTGCACACGTAAACCGGAGTCAGCCACATGCTCACGCCCGGTACTGTGCGTGCGCACCCTCTGCCGGGATCCCGAGACAGCGGGGCTGGGAGGCGGGGCTCACGGGAACTGGGGGCGGGGGTTCCAGAGTGGGGACGAAGCTCGCGAGATAGGAGGCCGTTCAATTCCCCCTGTTGATGAACAGTGGCGTCTCCCAGAGGCGGAGCCGTAGACGAGCGCTTCTGTGATTGGCGGGGCACCGCTGGGGGCGTGGACAACAGTGCAGCCGGCGCGAAACCTAGGCCCAGCCCCTGCAGTTTCGGAACCTGAGCCCCTAGGTGCGTTGGAGACCTCTGCGCGCGCCGTAGGTGGCCGCCCTTCCCCAGCAGCACCTAGCGGGAGGGGGCGGGGCGGTGTCCGGCCTGGGTGTCTGTGCGGTGGGGAGGGGGAAAGCCGGAGGCGAAAGCGGCGCGAGCCTCCCTTTTCGTTGCACTGGTACCGCGAGCGCCGTGTCGTCCCCGGCGTCCACCCCGAGCCGCCGCGGCAGCCGGCGCGGGCGGATCACTCCCGCGCAGACACGTAAGTCCCTTCCCGTGGGTAGGGCCCGCCACATTCTCCTCGCTTCTCTTCTGGGCTTTTCCCGCCAGTATGGTCTATGAGCTAAGCCCCGCGGGTTTCTGGCTCGGAGCGGTGTCTTTAAGCCTTGCGGGGAGTAAGATGTGCGAACGGCGAGGCTTTGCTCTGTGTTCTGCCGGTTCTGGTGTGCAGACACTTTTTGTATGAGGCAGGCAGCACCGGACCCTCAATTCCACCCTTGCCAAGCCGCTTTTTTATTTGTAAACATGTCCGTGCCCATTTGGCTCCTTTTTGTTTGGTTTGTTACTTGATCCCCAAAGACTTGATGGAACTACAGGAAGACCCAATGTGAGAATTAATGGCCATCTTTTCTGTTTTGTAGGTCACAAGCTCGAAGTGAGGATGCCAGGTCACCACTGCATCAGAGACGTAGAGGCGAAGATTCTACCTCTACAGGAGAGCTGCAGCCTATGCCGACTTCGCCCGGAGCTGACCTGCAGAGCCCTGCCGCCCAGGACACGTTATTTTCCAGCCCTGCTCAGATACATTCATCAGGTGTGTTTTTGGCGTTCTAACTTTTACTGTGGTTAACATACCAGCTTCTAATTTGCTGGTTTGTTAACGGGTAGTTAATGTAACTGTGCACAAGCTAATATGGTCATCAACATTAGGGCTTAGTGAGAAGAGAAAAAAGTTTTGGTGCTTTTTTTACTGGAGGATTTAATAGTTCTGGGAGTCTTTACCACCTCAGGTTACAAGGAACGTTATTTACTATTGTGTTTAGATGACTTAGATCAACTGATAACATGGTGTAGTTTATGATTTGATAGGCTACCAGAATTTTATTGTGAATTGTCAAATTTTGTTTTTATAGCTATTCCCCTTGACTTTGACGTTAGTTCACCACTGACATATGGCACTCCCATCTCTCGGGTAGAGGGAACCCCGAGGAGTGCTGTTAGAGGCACACCTGTGAGGCAGAGGCCTGATCTGGGGTCTGCACGGAAGGGCCTGCAGGTGGATTTGCAGTCTGATGTCGTGAGTACACAGTACAGTTCTCTGATAGTGCCTCTTGAGGAACTAGAATGGGTAATTCCCCATTAACATTGTCCTATTTTTCTGTATAGCCAGCAACAGAAGATCTAGTGGGGAGTGAGCAGTCTCTAGGCCAAAAACTTGTGAGTTGGGGAACAGATGTCAATGTGGCAACATGCAAAGAAAATTTTCAGGTAAGCTGTATTTTAATATCTTACAGCTCTGAAAGTTTTGGGAAGAAGGGTTTATGAATTATAAGCAGCCATAACGCTTGACTGTATAAGAATATATATGTCTCCAATAATGACAGACTCCTTATTTTTGCATCTTGAGTAGTTGGTGATTCCTAAAGGCATCAAATTTCATCTTTCTCTGTCCACATGAAGAGATTCCTTCAGCGTTTTATTGACCCTCTGGCTAAAGAAGAAGAAAATATCGGCATAGATATTACTGAACCTCTGTACATGCAACGACTTGCAGAGGTAATCAAATAGTCTTATAACGGGGTGCCTGGGTGGCTCCGTTAAGCGTCCAACTTTGGCTCAGGTCATAATCTCATGGTTCGTGGGTTCGAGCCATGCATCGGGTTGTGTGCTGGCAGCTCAGAGCCTGGAGCCTGTTTCAGATTCTGTGTCTTCCTCTCTCTCTGCCCCTCCCCCGCTCATGTCCTATCTCTCTCTGTCTCCGAAAGAAACTAAAAAATTAATAAAAACAAATAGTCTTATAATTCAAATTATGTACTTGTAAAACAACTAGCAGAACATAACTTGTCTTCTCTTCTAGATTAATGTCATTGGGGAGCCTTTTTTAAATGTAAACTGTGAACACATAAAATCATTTCACAAAAATCTATACAGACAGCTCATCTGCTACCCACAGGTAAGAATTTGATTTTGACCTTGATGGATTACAGTACACATCCACAACATCTAGATGGTTTTTTAATAGCTGAATTTCCTGGGCCTCCAGAGCACAAAATCTTAAGAAAATCAGATGATGTTTTAAAGTGAACATTTTCTCATACTTTTACATTTCCAAAATTGACATATGTATTAGCTGTCAGTGGCATGTCATAGTTTAGTTAGCCCTTTTTCTTAATAGCATATAAAATAATGATTGAATATTAAAATTGATAGTTGCTTGGGTTGGTTGAAATAAGTTATCGTAAATGAAAATATCTTATAAATAAATGCATTACACATTTGTGTTATCTTTAACAGATTGTGTTAGCTGTATTATAATCTTTTTAAGCTTTAGGTCAAATTTTATTATTGAAGCATCAGCTATATTAATTATGATTGTAGGCTTGTGGCAAGCTGACTTGGTTTTATATCTTGATCTTGCTGCATACTAGCTTTGTGACCTTGGTCGAGTTCCCTGGCGTCCCAGAGGCTGCTTTTTCACCTGTAAAATGGGAAATAAATGTTAACAAATTTGAATGCAGTAATTAACAATTTATCTCTTCTGGTATCATGGGGAAAAAAATAAGACACAAAAATAGGAGTTCAAAATCCTTTCATTACTAATTTAAAGCCTAAGACATAGCAGAACATTGTGAAGGTTTCATATGCATGATCACACTTAACCCAAATGAAAATATGCAAAAATGAGATGACTCAGTCTCAATGTACCCAAAATTTTGTAAGCTGCATGTTGTGATTATTTTGAGGTGATACTTCTGGATTATGCCATGTGTTTTTGTTCTTCTATTTTGCTAATATGAAATGCTTTATTTTTTTGTACTTAATTCTAAGATGGGAATATAAACGTAGCCTGGTTTCTTTACAGTCATTTTTATAGGAAGTTATCTCAACCTTTGACATGGCTGTCAATGAGATCTTCTTTGACCATTATCCTGACTCAATCTTAGAACATCAGATTCAAGTAAGACCATTCAGCGCATTGAAGACAAAGAATATGAGAAACCTGAATCCAGAAGGTAATGTTTTTAATAAGAAAATACATAAACAAAATCTTATTTCAATATCAAGGCACTTAAAAAGAATTGGTGTATGTGATAGTGGTGATAATGGATTATAAATTGACTATATAGCAGGTTCATTTACCTTATACAACTTTTTTTAACTTAACTGAAGTTACATAAAAGATGTTACAACTCTTGACAATTCTCTATCTTAAGAACTTGCCCAACTATAATAATTTTACAATTACTAAGTAAGCACTTTTTAATTTATTTTTTTTTATTTTTGTGTTTTTAAAGTAAGCCCTTTTTAAAATCAGTATAGAAAACAAATGCAAGAGGCGCCTGGGTGGCTCAGTTGGTTAAGTATCCACCTTCGGCTCAGGTCATGATCTCAAGGTTCGTGAGTTCGAGCCCTGTGTTGGTCTCTGCTGACAGCTAGCTCAGAGCCTGGAGCCTGTTTCAGATTCTGTGTCTCCCTCTCTCTGAGACCCTCCCCTGCTCACACTGTCTCTCTCTCAGAAATAATTTAAAAAACAAAACCAAGGAAATGCAAATATGAGCCCTGCCTTGGAGCCTAAGAAAGAAATCTAGTTTGGAAAGTAATAAAAGGAAAAATGTAGAGCAAAAGAGCAGTGCAGGAGATATCTCAGCTGGGGGAGGGCATGAGTTCTAGGCCCAAGTGGAAAGAGTTCATGTTGAAAGAGAAATTTGGATTACGGTAAGGATTTGGAAAGCAGGCATGAATTCACTAGACAGCACAAAGGGGGATATAGGTAGAAGTAAACCAGAGCTGAACGTGAATAGCAAATCCTGGGTCCTGAAGAGCTTTGAATTCCAGTTTAATACAGATTTTTACTCCAAAGTCAATAGGAAGCCATTGATACTTTTTCAGGAGAAAACAAAAGAAGGCTTTTGCACTTTTGAGAAGTTCACAGTGGGTCAGTCTGCTGTGCAGGGTATGTTGAAATTCAGTTAGGAGATTTTAACAGGAGCTCCAGTGCAGAACAGCAGGGTCCTAAGCTGGACAGTGGCCATAAGAATGAAAATACAGGACAAATACAGTATTTGCCATGTAGGAAAACTGAGGTACATAAACTGTTGAGAATGAATAAATACGCTTGTAGGTGAATGTGCAAAACACACAAATGTCAGTAAAAGAAAATACAACAACCAATAAGCAATTGAGTATTGGAACTCACTACTGATTAAAGAAGTGTGTGTGTGTGTGTGTGCGTGTGTGTGTGTGTGTGTATGATGAAATTGGTTCCTGACCTCATTTCTATGATCAGCCATTCAGTGGTGATGCCGATGGAGACTATTTGAGTAAGAACACTATTAAGTTTTCAGAGGCAAAGCATTGGTACGTGAAGAATTTAGGCTAAGATTGAAGATTATCATAGTTGCAGAGGAAGAGGATTTGCCAGATACTCAATTAATTTCAAAAGTTTATTAACTTTCATGTTTATTTGTATAACTTGTTAAAGAGGTTACTTGTTAAAGTAAAAGGATTGGTGGGAAGAGAAGAAAGGAAGATTTGTAGGTAGGTGAAAGAGAGGATAGGGCCAAGTGGAAATACCTCATGAATCAGTAAGTATTGGAAGGCTAAAACAATCCACAAGGCCAGCATTCGCTGACTATAGGCTGTATTTTGGTGACCACAAATAACAGTGAAACTCATTTGGAACCAGCAGTGGGAATTAGTTGGATAAAAGTTTACTTGTCAGGGAGGGTCCAAATTGTAGAGGAACAAGGACCAAAAATGAAAAGTACTCTGTATAAGATCTTTCTTATATAAATGGCAGTAAGATTGGCTAAGTTATGTAGTGCTTATTACTGCCAGGACACTGTTCTAATTAGGCTTGGTGTATGCAGGTTATTAATCTTCAACAACTTCATAAGGTAGGTGCCGTCATTACTGCCATCTGTAAATGGGCACAGAGTGGCTAAGGGTATCCTCAAGGTCACACAGGTCTTCAGTCCTGATCATCTGGCTCCAGGGCCTGTGCTTTTCACATCCACAGAGACAGCAGAACTTCTCCATGATACAGTGAATGAGATGGAAGGTCATGGTGCAAAGGAAGCAAAAGTATAAACCTGATCCAAAATCAGAAGGTGGACCAGAACAGGAGGCAGACGACCAGGGTGGATGCTTGTTGGAGAGGGAGCCCTAGGGCAGAGAGCCAGAGGTCCATCAGAGTTGAGAAGGAAGAAAACACAGGAAGGGCATCCCAAGCCATTTGTTTCCCTGCCACAGCACCTGTCTGTGACCCCAGCCATCTCCAGGTACCTCTGCATCTCCCAGTAGGATTCTCCTGAGCTTCGCAGCATACCCAGACCTGCCCTGGCAGGATTATAGCTCAGGGAAGAGACCGCATCTGGCTGGGCGGTGGACAGTGGCTAATGGACATGCTGATCTCTCTCCCCAATTCCTTGCAGACATCGACCAGCTTAGCGCCATCAGTGGCATGGTAATCAGAACATCCCAGCTGATTCCAGAGATGCAAGAGGCTTTCTTCCAGTGCCAAGTGTGTGCCCACACAGCCCGGGTGGAGATCGACCGTGGTCGCATCGCGGAACCCTCCGTTTGTGAGCGTTGCCATACCACCCACAGCATGGCACTGATCCATAATCGCTCTGTATTCTCTGACAAGCAGATGGTGTGTGCCTCTCAGGGCCCTGCAAGGCTTCCCCTTTATTCTACCTCTCTGGATCCTCAAAAAGCCAAATTTAATAGGTCCATTAGTAAGGCTCTAAAGCCTGGCTTTCTAGATGGAATTCAGCTATTTCATTCCTTCTTTGACACTAGACTTTGTTATTGGGTTATGAGCTGAGTACTTGAAATTTAAGCCTTCAGCTCTGGGATGGCAGTGTTCTAGGATCAGTAAAAATGGGGGCTCATGACCAGCTCAGTCAGTAGAGCATGTGAGTCTTGATCTCAGTGTCGTAAGGTTGAGCCCCATGTTGGATGTACAACTTACTTGAAAAATCTTTTTTAAAAGATTGGTAAAAATTATTTGGTTTAGTTTTGTCATTTAATTAGCTGTTCAACTAGTACAGAGTGAATTGACAAGTTTTCTGGAGTTTTTCCTCACAAATTTTATTGTAAAGGGAATTGGGCCTTTTGCCTCTGTTATCCAAAAACTTTGAAGGTGAAGTTATTAAGATGACTTAGAAATAAGTAGGAAAAAGGCAAGATAATTTATTTGCTATGATTATGATGGTGTAAAAGTACAAGGAGAAGAACTGTTAAGTTTTTTTGTTTTGTTACGATGCTTAACTTTTAAAAACTTAAGTAGAGCACATGTGTTCAAAATACTACAAAAAGTAATTACCCTTATGGGGAGTCAGTAAGAAAAATACTAGCAAATGTGAAAAAGTGTTCAACTTTTTACTCACCAAAGAATTGAAAATTAAATTAAGATAGAAATCTTTAATATTGGTACAAAGTATTGGAGCAAATGTACCTCAGCTCATGCCAGTGTGGTACTGAGTTGGAAATAAAACTGTGGGAACCCTGCTCCCAAGGATATGTAGTATAATATTCTTAGAATGCTTCAAAGATCCCAAATGGACTTGAAATGAAACATTGAATATCCGAGAGTAGCCTCCAAACTACATGGCCCACAACACACTTTCTGTACCCACAGACCTTAGTGACAGTGGCTCATCCACTTCCCTATACAGGGCTCCTGAGCCAAGCATAAATTTGCCTCCGGACCTTTGCCTTGGCTATTCTTACAATTCAGAACACATGGCTTCCTCTCTAACATTCTTACACCTCTGCCTAAAGGTTCCCTGATCTGAGAACGGCCTTCCCTAACCTTGCTTTACAAAAAGCATCTCCTCTACCCCCACCACCTGTGTTCCTTACTCTGTATTTCCTTCTGTCCTTTGGATTTGTCACTGTCCGATGTTGTGTACTCACTTGTGTTTGTATATTGTCTGTGTTCATTCCACTCTGAGGGAGAGAACTTCATTCACTACAAAGTCCCCAATTCCTAGCACCAGGGTCCAGCACACAGCAGGTACTCAGCAAATGACCTCTTAGAGGAGTAGATAGGCAGGTATTCAGGAGAGATGCACAAAAGTGCTTAACTATGAACTGAAAAGTGTGTACTTCACCCAGGCTATCTATTAGAAGTAACTTCTAAAAACATAATTGGGGCACCTGGGTGGCTCAGTCGGTTAAGCGACCGACTTCGGCTCAGGTCATGATCTCACAGTTTGTGGGTTCGAGCCCAGCATCGGGCTTTGTGCTGACTGCCAGCTCAGAGCCTGGAGCCTGTTTCAGATTCTGTGTCTCCCTCTCTCTCTGACCCTCCCCTGCTCACGCTATCTCTCTCTCTCAGAAATAAAGTTTTTAAAAAATTTAAAAACATAATTAGAAATACAGGCAGACATTTAAACCAAGAAATATGTACTACAACCTTGAAATGGCCAAAAAAAAGGTCACGTAAGTCACCAGACACTTTCCGGAAATAGGATAATGTGTAAATAAACAATATCCTTCCAAAATTTGTTCATGTCACATTAAAAGCTTTTTAAAAAAATGTTAGCTATCTGGAGATAAAAGCAAAGAATGGTGTTTTAAAACTAAACATGGTAAACATCATAAGTAGTTATCTCTAAGTGGTACAAAGACTTGCAGTTTTGTGTCAATTATGCTTGTCATTTCCTGAGACTTCATTTCCATTGCTCTTTTAGATCAAACTTCAAGAGTCTCCTGAAGATATGCCTGCAGGGCAAACGCCTCACACTGTCATCCTTTTTGCTCACAATGATCTTGTTGAGAAGGTTCAGCCTGGAGACAGAGTGAACGTTACAGGTAAGAATGTAAATTGTATTAAGAAGATAAGTCTGTCCTGCTTTTTTTTTTTGGAGAGTTTTTCGTCCTTTGGCTTGGTCTTGCCAGCAGCTGTCATTCAGATCTTAAGAAAATGAGTTGTAATGCTTTAATCCCCTTTTTACCTAGCAGGATAGAACCTTTCCCTTTCACTGCCCTTGCAGTTGCTTGCTTTTGCTGTCTCTGTTGCAGAGCTGTGAGTGTATTTTGACCTTATGGTGTTAGTCTCTTCAGAAAACAGCTCAGACAGGGCTGGTATTAGTAACATTTAAATTAGGGGCACCTGGGTGGCTCAGTCAGTTGAGTGTCTGACTTTAGCTCAGGTCATGATCTCGAGGTCTGTGGGTTCTAGCGCCGCATCAGGCTCTGTGCTAACAGCCAGCTCAGAGCCTGGAGCCTGCTTCAGATTCTGTATCTCCCTTTCTCTCTGACCCTCCCCTGCTCATGCTGTCACACACTCTCTCTCTCTCAGAAATCAATGAAACATTTTAAAAAATTAAATTATACCAGCAGTTCCAGGAAGCAGCTCTCACCAACTCTGGAATTTTAAATAATTTGCTACTTGTTTCCCAAATGCACAGCTAAGGGCTAACATTCACCTGTTACCGAGAAGAATGGGTTAGAGCACTTTGCTTCCACGCAGGAGTCACATTATGGTATTTTTCGAGGAAGCAGAGATTGAGACTTGGAGATCCTGCAGCTGAGGTTCTGATTTGTGGCCCAGGGCTCCTCCCCTTTTCTGGCCAAGAGAGTGCTTGTGCCACGGCACTATGCAAACATGCCATTCTTCCTCTCACTACTTCAGAGCAGCATGAGCACCTGGTTTCTCAAAAAGGGTGTGTTTGGACAGCAGGCACAGTTCTTCACTGAAGGCAGTGTGGGGATTGAGTCCAGGGAGTGGCCGTGGCTCCTGGGGCAGCCTGCTGGGTGTGTTCAGTGAACGAGGACTTCTGATCCTACGGCTCCCCAGTATAAAGCCCAGCAGTGTCCCTGGCAGCCTGTTCTGTTAACAGTGTGAGAGAATGTGTCATGAGTCCTGCCACCCTACTGCTCTGAAATCTCTGATATTTAGTCTGCTGTCTTAATTTCCTCCACTGCCAAGTGGAATTAATGCGATGACGGAGGTGAATGTATCTGGGCAGGGGGGCTGTGGAAAGCACAGTATAGATGTAAAATCAATAGTGTGTGCGCTGTTCTGCCATAGTGAACCCTTGCAAGCACGAATAAAGATAACTAGACAACTTTAAAGCATCGTCCATCCTAACCTGGCTCGCTGTGTAGAAGGGTGTGTACTCTCAGAATACGACATATAAACTGGTTTTTATGTCTTGAAAAAGAATTCATTGACCTGGTAAACAAAAGGACCAGCAATCTATGGAGATTTGTCATGAAGGCTGTGATAGAGGGCACAGATGCTTACTCCTCAAAAAGTAGCAGGAAAGTGGATTGTCCAGAGTCCAAGCATTCTAGATTGAAAGTCAGGAAACATAAACATAGACCTATCAGGTTGAGAAACACTTCTTGGAGAATAAGTGAGTTGGTACATTTGAAAGGCTGATTGTTCATTTACTTCTAATGTTCTTATATTCTTTTAAAAGTACACCAGGGCACAGCCATTCAGCTAGAAACACTTTTATTTTTCCTTTATCATACCTTCACCTTTGACTCCATAGACTGTCTTGTCTGAAATAATTTTTTGTAATGTTTTATTTATTTCTGACAGAGAGAGAGAGAGATAGCATGAGCATGGGAGGGTCAGAGAGAGAGGGAGACACAGAATCTGAAGCAGGCTCCAGGCTCTTAGCTGTCAGCACAGAGCCCGACGGGCTCAAACCCATGCACCCTGAGATCATGACCTGAGCCATCGTCGGACGCTTAACGACTGAGCCACCCCGGCGCCCCATCTATGAAATAATTTTTGAGTAATTTTTTTTAAAGTGCTTTTAGGATTTCCTTTCTTTCCGAATTTTCAGTAGAGAATTTTAGGACTTTGTTCTAAATAACAGTACTTTGTCAAATAATTATGAAGTAGATTCAGTACACCCAGCTTAAGAGAAATGCAAGTACTGTTTCAAAATATTATTTATTGAACACAGCCATAAGCCAGCATTGTGCTGAAAGCAAAATAATTTCCTTTAAATCTCAGAACGATTGTATGCAATATGGTTATACTCAGATGCTCAAGATCACAGAGCTAACAAATGGTCCCAGATGAACACACCTCTAGGTCTGCTTTTTTTAAAAAACCTGTAGTGTTCCCAACTTGCCTTGCCCCCTTCAGTGGGGAGCTTTGTGGCATAGGCCTGAGTCCATTGTTCTAGGAGGGTCATGAAGGCAGTGTGTGTGGAAGCTCACCTCCCTGACAGCCGTCAGATCTCTGCAGTCTCCCTGTTGTCCCTGCTGGGTTATGAGCCATTTAGGGGAAGATAAGAACAGGTCTCTTGGTTGTATCCTCAGGCATCTACCGAGCTGTTCCTATTCGAGTCACCTCACAAGTGAGTAACGTGAAGTCTGTCTACAAAACCCACATTGATGTCATTCACTGTCGGAAAACTGACGCAAAACGTCTACATGGCCTTGATGAAGAAGCAGAGCAGAAAGTTTTTTCAGAGAAACGTGTGGAGTTGCTTAAGGAACTTTCCAGAAAACCAGACATTTATGAGAGACTTGTTTCAGCCTTGGCTCCAAGCATTTATGAACACGAAGATATAAAGAAGGTAACAATGGATTTTTAACTTTGATCAGGATTTGTAGTTCTTTGAAATCATCCCCCTCTCCCCCCAATCCATAAAGGATAATAATTGTTGCCTGTTGCACAGAGCAGGGTGCTCACAGTCTGATTTAGTTATTGGTTGACGAGACCACAGCATCATTGTCCATTTCCTCTTACCTACATTGAGCTTGGAGATTCCTAATCATAACCAGATGGGCTCAGAACAGGGATTTGCATGGCCAGTATTCTGGCACAGTGGTGTGTGCTTTAAACAGATAGTTTTTTTAGTTTTTTTATTCACAGAGTAAGAAAATCCCTCTAATCCTTATAGTTGGTCTCAGTTACTGTGTAGTAAGTGAATGTTTAAACATGTTTATTTAGGGAATCTTGCTTCAGCTCTTTGGTGGAACAAGAAAGGATTTTAGTCACACAGGAAGAGGCAGATTTCGTGCTGAGATCAACATCCTGCTGTGTGGTGACCCTGGGACCAGCAAGTCCCAGCTGCTGCAGTACGTGTACAATCTGGTCCCCAGGGGCCAGTACACGTCTGGGAAAGGCTCCAGTGCAGTCGGCCTCACTGCATCTGTGATGAAAGACCCTGGAACGAGGCAGCTTGTCTTGCAGACCGGTGCCCTTGTCCTCAGTGACAACGGCATCTGCTGTATTGATGAGTTTGACAAGATGAATGAAAGTACAAGATCAGTACTACATGAAGTCATGGAACAGCAGACTCTTTCCATCGCAAAGGTGAGGCCGTTCTCCATGCTGCACATGGGCACACTTAGAAATTTAGCCTGTGTTCACCTTGGTTCTACCTTTGGGAAACTCATGAATACTTTTCAATACCTTTCCTGCTATGTGTCAGCTAAGTGCTTTTGAAAAAGTGTTTTCTGCAAGATCTTTTTCATCTTTTATTTTGCTGTACTAACTCACTAATGTGTGGAATTCATAGAACTCAAGTTGATCCTAAATGTCCTTCAAGGAGTTTAGTTTGTAAGAAAGATGCAGGTACGGCTTACATTTATCTAAAATTCTGTCATTGGCATGAATCAGAGGATGGCATTGTCCCAGGTGGATCTGTTGTCCTCACTCTTACAAGGTGATGTTGCATGGCTGTTGGTGACAGTGGATACGTGGCAGAGGGCACACCAGTGGAAGATAGCTCACATGTTCCTACTGCATTAGGGTGAAGCTTCTAACTGCACTATTTTCTCTGAGAGGCTGGGATTATTTGCCAGCTCAATGCACGCACTTCTATCCTGGCAGCAGCAAATCCTATCGAGTCTCAATGGAATCCTAAGAAGACTACCATTGAAAATATCCAGCTACCTCACACATTACTATGAAGGTATGAGAACATAAAAAATGTGTTCTTACTTTGCTCATTTGTAGAATTCTCAAGGTGAGATAAAATAATTGGGGCGACTGGGGGGCTCAGTCAGTTAAGCATCCAACTCTTGACTTCAGCTCAAGTCAAGATCCCAGGGTAGTGAGATCAAGCCCCGCATTGGGTTCCGCACTGAGTGTGGAACCTGCTTAGAATTCTTTCTCCTGTCCCTCTGCCTTTCTCCCCCTGCTCGTGTGCACTCTGTCTCTCTCTAAATTAAAAAAATATATAATCACCAGCTGCTAGTATCAAATTCTTCATTGTGATGCAAAGGTTTCTTATATGGTTGGTTAGAGTTTTCATGGCAAAGGCTGTGTTTCACTACTTAGCTGTGAATGGCACCTTAATATTTACTCCTTTGAAGCTGTTATGACATTTCACCTTGACGTCACTCACAAAATCTGTCACTCACTGCTATCTCAGTCTTAAAGCCGCTATAGAATATTAAGAAAGTACAGAGAATGGCTTCACATGACAGATAAGGTTCTGAAAAATTAAATTTGTGAAAGTGGAATTGTGTGGTCCATACTTTTTTCAACCCCACTAACTACAAGTATTGATATATTTCATAAGTGGATTTTTAGATTTTACTTACTCAACTTTTTTTTTTTTTTTAACATATTTTTAGGGGAGGGTGTAGGAAAAGGAGAGAGAATCCCAAGCAGGCCCTGTGCCCGACACGGGGAATAAATTCCACAAATTTGTGAGATCATGACCTGAGCCAAATCAGTAGTCCAACGCTTAACCAACTGAGCCACCCAAGTGCCCCTAGACTTTTGTTCTGTTTTGTTTGTTTTCCAAAAACAGTTGAATGCATTTTCCTTTAAATCTTCCAGTCTTCCAAATTACTGCAACATTTCCCTCAGAGGAATCTTCCTTCTTTGACTCAGCTATGGAGTGATGAGCCTTTTCCTGGGCAAACCTAAGGGCCAGAAAAACAGGCACCTGCCGGGGCCAGAACAGGGAGAAGGGGTTTGAGCTGAAGGCTCACTAGACCACTGGACAGCAGACACTCAATTCTTCCTTGGCTGCCTTGACTACACCCACATTCACTGTACATGCCTGAGTAGCTTAGAAGCCATTCCATTTATGGGTGTGTTGGTGTCCCAAGCAGTAAAACAGTTTTCTTACAATATTTTCTCAGGTTTGATTTGATATTCCTCATGCTGGACCCTCAGGACGAAGCATATGACAGGCGTCTGGCTCACCATCTTGTCGCTCTGTACTGCCAGAGTGAGGAACAAGTGGAGGAGGAGTTCATGGACATGGCGGTGCTGAAGGACTACATTGCTTATGCCCATAGCATGGTCATGCCTCGGCTGAGCCAGGAAGCCAGCCAGGCTCTCATTGAGGTAACACAGGTCCCTTTTTAAACCCTGAAAATGTTTTTGTTGAGCCTATAGACAATTGCATTAATGGAATTGGCTGGTCATCCCCTTTAAAACAGTAATTTTGTTACAACATACTATTTTTTAAAACTGTGTTTTCCTCCTGTGTTGCAAAATTACTTTTTCTAAAGGTAAAAGGGGGAAGGTTTCATTTGTATATGTTGTATAAACTTTTTATAATTAAATATTTGTAAGCACAGTGAATTTAAGATCAGAATACCTGTTTGAAATACAACAGTGATGCTGCTTAGTAGCTTTGTAACTCTGGAGAAGTCATCTAATTTCTCTGAGCTTCCGTTTGCTTGTTGCTAAAATATAAAATGAATTGTAAATGAAAATACAAAAATAAATTGTATTTGGTGTTCACTTTTCAGTATCCTTTTACATGGATACAGTGCATAATGATAGATTATTTATGATATTAAGAAGGTTCCTGGTGCTTTGATAGGCTTTACATCCTAAGCCCTTGAAAAATGCTTAAATGAAAGTTGTAAGTGATGCATAATTTTCCATTTGTATTACATACTTGAGAGTTGCTCAAAAAGAAATAAAATTATGTCGTATATATGTGAGTTGAATCCAACTCACCTTTGTACCATTATCCCAGTAATCTGCCTGCCTCGCTCACTAAAGGAACCCTCAGCTGAGCATCTTTTTCAGACAGGTGCCCTGATTCATCCTCTGCTGGAATTGCGGTCTGCCCTTTACCCCAGTACACTGTCTCCGGAGTGCCAACCCTTATGCGCTTTCCTGCCCACTTCCATTCTTCCCTCTTCATAGGTACATTGGCTCCCAGCTTCTTGATGAGCTTTAAGTCCCAAAGCTAGATCTGACTTTTATTTCCCCTCTGTGCTGTGGTAGTTTATTTAACAGAATAGTGACTGTTCAAAGTTCAACCACAAAAGAGTATTATTAAAAGGAGTTTTGGGGGTTTTTCCTGTCTATACTAGGCTTATGTAGACATGAGGAAGATTGGTAGCAGCCGAGGAATGGTTTCTGCGTACCCTCGACAGCTGGAATCACTAATTCGGTTAGCAGAAGCCCATGCTAAAGTACGATTTTCAAACAAAGTTGAGCAGTTGACGTTGAAGAAGCAAAGCGCCTGCATCGGGAAGCTCTGAAGCAGTCTGCCACCGACCCCCGGACGGGCATTGTGGACATCTCCATCCTGACTACAGGTCTGTGGGCACTGAGCATACACGTACTTGGTATTTCACTTTTGAGCTAACAGATCATTTGAAGCAGCAGAGGCTCTTAACCTTTTCAGATCAGGGCCTCTTTGAGAATTTATTAAAAGTTGTGAGAAAAATATACACTAACTTCTGAAAAAAAAAATGCACTAGCACATGTGTGTGCACACGGTGTTCTATCTAATTTCACAGAGTTTCTGCCTCTTGTTCTCTATGCTAACCTGTGTTAGCCCATTTTAAAGAAATAGTTCATATCTTAATGAGCACTGCTTGCCTTTCAGATTATGTGGATTGTATTTTAGTGGAAACTAGCAGCTACTCAGAAAATTGGAAACTGAGAATTCAGAACTCAGTGTTGAATATACTTTGGCATTCCGCCAACTGTCCCCTAACCTTTTTGTGGCAACACCAATAAAATATTTATGGAAATTTGAAATATTTCATTTCCTTGTAGCAGAAATATTTTCATTAATTTCTTTTAAATTAGGAATGAGTGCCACCTCTCGTAAACGGAAAGAAGAGTGAGCTGAGGCATTGAAAAAACTTATTTTATCAAAGGGCAAAACACCAGCTCTAAAATATCAGCAACTTTTTGAAGATATCCGTGGACAATCTGACATAGTAAGTGTTCAATTTTTTGCTTAATAGAGTTCTCTTTTTCCCCCTTAATACTACTTTTAAGGGTTTTCTTTTCATTTTTTCTTAAATACAGATATGAATTTTTAAAAAGTAATATCCATAAACCCATCATCAGGAAATAATCACAAAATTTTCTCGTACTCCCTTTAACAGATTTTGTATGTGTTTATGTACACATGTGGTTTTTTCTTTAGAAAATGAACATAGAGTTTCACTGTAACATGCTGGGGTTTTTGGGAGTGGGGGTTAATTAAAAATATGGTATTAACGTCAACTGTGATGATAAATACACTTAATAACATCATTTTTAATGAATGAGTACCATTCTTTTGCATGCCTGTTCCATCATTTAGTTAACTAGTCAGACGTTTAGGATGTTTGCAGTTTTTTGCTATTGTACATAACAAACTGTTAACAGTCTTGCATCTTAATTTAATGATGAAATGCTCAGGTTCCCTTGTGTAAGTAAAGTTGAGTTGTCCAGTGAAAAGAACTCCAGGGTCCAAGTCCAGCCCTTTGCCTGCTTTCATCATGCCTCTTCACTTGTGTATTTTCTGCAGCTACATTGGCACTATAGTGGCATAGTTGAGTAATTTCTACAGACCATATGGGCAGATGTTAAGCCTGTGACTTTACCGTCTGGCCCTATACGGGGAAATAGTCGTCCCTCCTGAGTTAGAACCTAAGAAATGTAGGGGCGCCTAAATGACTCAGTCGGTTAACCATCAGACTCTTGGTTTGGGCTTGGGTCTTGATCTCACAGTTTGTGGGTTCGAGCCCCACATCCTCTTCCCCTCCTCCTCCTCCTCCTTCTTCTTCGTCCTCCTCCTCCTGCTGTTCTCCATCTCCCCTGCCTCCATCTTCTCCTTCTTCTCCATTTTCTCTGTCTCCTTCTTCTCCTTCTCTTCCATCTCTGTTTTCTCCATCTCCTCCTTCTCCATCCTCTCCTTCTCTGTCATCTCCTCCTCCATCATCTCCTCTCCATCATCTCCTCCTCCTCCACCATCTCCTTCTCCGTCATCTCCTCCTCCTCCATCATCTCCTTCTCCATCATCTCCTTTTCCATCATCTCCTTCTCCATCTCCTCCTCCTCCATCATCTCCTTCGTCATCTCCTCCTCCGTCATCTCCTCTTCCTCCATCATCTCCTTCTCTGTCCTCTCTTCCTCCTCCATCATCTCCTTCTCTGTCATCTCCTCCTCCTCCATCATCTCCTTCTACATCATCTCCTCTCCATCATCTCCTTCTCCGTCATCTCCTCCTCCGTCATTTCCTTCTCCATCTTCTCTCCTCCTCCTCCATCATCTCCTCCTCCATCATCTCCTCCTCCATCATCTCCCCCTCCATTTTCTCCTCCATCTTTTCCTTCTCCTCATTCTCCTTTTTCTCCATCTTCTCCTCTGCTTCCTCCATGATGATGATGACAATGATGACAACGATGATGATGATGATTCAAGAGTTCTTTATATATTTTGGATGCAATGGTGCTTTTTGATTCATAAAAGTTCTTAATTTTGATAAAGTCCAATTTATCTTGTTTTAAATGGATATCTTGGTGTATATCTAAGAAGTCTGACTAACGCAAGGTCAGCAAGATTTTCTCCTGGGTTTTCTTCTTGAAGTTTTATAGCTTCAGCTCTCCCATTTATATTTACACTCTATCCTGAGTTAGTTTTTTCATTTGTTGTGAAGTGCAGGCTAAAATTAATCTTTCTGCACGTGGTTACACCATGATCCCAGCAGAATTAGTAGGAGATGTTCCCCTTCGCCATCGAATTGCCCTGGTGCCTTGTCAGAATCAATTAGCCGTCCATAGTTGGGCTTCTTTCTATGCTCTCCAAGGGATTCCATCGATCTATATGTCTATCCTTATGACAGCATCAGACTATCCTGATTGCTATTGTTTTATGGTACTTTTTAAATGAGAGGTGTGAGGCCTCCAGCACTGTTCTTTTTTCAGATTATTTTGGCTATTTGGATCCCTTGCATTTCCATAAATTTCAAGATCAGCTTGTATATTTCCAAAAACATCCCACCAAAATCCCACTTGGATTTTCTCAGTGATTGAATTGAATCCATGTATTGATTTGGATTAAATCTATGGTTGATTGAATTAAATCTATCTATTTACTGACAATACTGAGTCTTCCAGTCCAAGAGCGTGGACTGTCCATCTACTTACAACACCTGAGCTCTCTCAGCAACGGCTTCTAGGTCAATGAGCAAGTCTTGCACTTCTTTCTTTAAATTTATTCCTAAGCATGTTACTCTTTGGGGGAATATCGCAGCTGGAATGGTCTTCTTGCTTTCATTACAGATTGTCCAAAGCTGGTATACAGAAACACAACGGGAGTATATGTGGTGATCTTCTGTCCTGACACTGCGAGCTCATTTATTGATTTTTATAGTTCCTTGCTGTTGATTCCCTAGGATCCTCTACAGAGAGAATCAGTTGTATGTGAAGAAAGACCATTTTGTTTCTTCCTTTCCGACTGGAAGCTTAAGTCTCTTTTCTCAATTTTGGTTTTGGCTTTGGTGCTTGTTGCTGCTGCTGCTGCTGCTCTTGTTTTGTCATCATGCACCAGCAAGAGCCGTCATGCGTTTGGAAGACCCTGGTGTGAAATGCATGGACATTTATAACTATTTTGTCTTCTTAAAGAATCAAGCCTCCATTTGCTATGAAATATCCCTCTTGGTGCCTAGTAAATATTTCTCTTGTCTTCAAGTCTATTTTTCTAATTCTAAGAGACCTTCTCCAGCTCTCATGGTCACTGTTCACATGGTGTCCCTTTTTCCTACTTGTGTCTCAAATCTGAAGCATTTCTCTTCTAGATCACAGAGCAGGATGGTGTTTTCCATCTAGTCTGACAGTATCTGTCTTTTGATTGAAATGTTTAATCCATTTACATTTGGTGGAACTCTAGAGATGGTTGGACTTAGGTCTGCCCTTTCACTATCTGTTTTCTATACGTCTTGTGTTGTTTACTGCCATCTTTTGTATTAAATAGATACTTGGCTCTGCCCCCTCTTCCTCCTTTCTATCGGGTTGTGAGTATGGTTATGCCTGATTGAGTCACACAGCCTGAAGGCTCTGATCCTTTTTCTCCATTTTTTCCTGCTCTTCAGATTGGATGATTTATCTTGATCGTCTTCAGTTTGCTGAGTTTGTGGATTCCTTTCTCAGCCATCTCAGATATACTGTTGAGCTCTCCCAGAAAATCTTCCACAGAAGCAGCAGTACTTTTCAACTGCAGAGATTCCATTAGGTTCTCTTTTATCATTTCTGTGTCTTTATTTTCTCTATTCCATAAGTCATTATCCACATACTTTCCTTTAGCTCTTTAAAATTTTTTTAATGTTTATTCATTTTTGAGAGAGAGAGAGAGACAGAACATGAGCAGGGGAGGGGCAGAGAGACAGAGACAGAACTCGATGGGGTGGGGGAGGGGGTGCTCAAACCCATGAACTGGGAGATCACGACCGGAGCTGAAGTCAGGCATTTAACTGAGCCACCCAGACACCCTTCTCCTTTAGTTCTTTAAACATGGTCTACGTGAATTCTGTATTTACTCTGAATTCTGGCTTCCTGTGGTTGGTGAGTTCTTGCTGAGGTTGGGCCTGAACACCTTCAGTCAGGCAGGCTTCTGTTTCTTGCCAGTGACTCTGGGTGCTGGTTTGGAAGCACATTTTGAGTTCTGGCCATTTACAAATCTGCCCTTGATGTGCGTCTTTCCCAACCTTCTCATGTCTCCTCTGCATGTGTGTGAGGCTTCACGCTGAGCTAGGAGTGAGGTGATTGCCAGGGCCCTCTCTGGTCTTGCCCGAGTACGCTGGTCTGCAATTGGATCAAACCTCCCACAGCGGTAAAGTTGACCTCCCACCTCAGCTGCCACGGAGATGGCTCCTGTCTCGGGAAGTTCTTACGAGCGGGGGATGCCCAGCTCTGTACACCGGAGACTCCCCCTTCCGACCTGACCTTCCGATGCTCCTCTGTGCCCCTGTGTCTCTGCTCTCTTCCCAGAACCCTGAGCTGGCTGTTCTCAGCCCCTCATTCAGGGTTGTCCTCGTGCTCGGGGAGGAGGATTGGCTCCGCAGGTCAGGTCACCCCACCCAGATCGCTTTTGGAAGGCACATCACCTCGGAGATCTGAGGACCCAAGACTGTGGGTCAGTGGCCTGCAGAGTCTGTGAGCAGAGCCGGTTGGACGGGTGCGGCAAAGCACAGAGGCAGGATTGAGAAAGCTGTCGGGGGTCCTCGGATTCCTGCCGCTTCTGAAGCAGAGCCCTGACATCTTTAAAATGCTAGCGTCTCACAGCGTGGGCCAGAAACACAAACGTCTCTGTGCACCCAGCACCGCCGGAAATACGGGCCGTTTTTTGTAACTCGAGGTGGGTGGAAAGAGTCGGGGGAGAGGGCTTGAAGAGGGTGGCCCTGGCCCAGACTTCATGTTTGGGGGATAAACGCCATGCAGGCAAGCTTTTGCTGGGGCAGAGGAGGGGGCATGAATGAGGACCCCGCTGCAGCACTGCTGTCCCGGTGATGCCCCCAGGGGTGGCCAGAGTCCACCTGCCCCTGGGGGCCGCCTGGGACACTCTGCTCTGCCTGAGGGATCTGCCCTGCCCCGCCCCATGGGGGCCTGTCTCCCTCCAGCCAGGGCCAGCCTGCCACCTGGGGACACGGACACCCCGACGACCTCCAGCACCTGGGGAAAGCCGGTCAGGGAAGGACCGGGTCTCCTGGCCTGAGCGCCGGCCCACCACGGGGCTCCCCCTCCTCCTCCGGGCTCCCTGGACTCGTTCTCCCTCGAGCTCCCTGGCCCCTAGTCCTCCTCTGCTCAGGGATTACCGTCTGTCCAGGCTCCACACGTAGGCACTTGGGGCAGGTCGTTTGGAACTTCTGGATTCGCGCTTCCCTGCTGGGACTGGGCAGACCGACGCCTGCCTCCCAGACTCGCTAGAAGGGCCACAGCGCAGGAAGCTTCAGAGCCTGCAAAAGAAGTGCCACGTGGGGGGACCCCATCGGGTCGTGCTCACGGATGAGGGCACGGTGCTTGGCCCACTGCAGGGACCTGAGATCGCAGCTGAATGAGGGAAGGAGGCAGAGAAAGACGGAGTGAATGAGGGAGGGAGTGAAACCCCAGAAGCCGGGTCCACACACCAGGTCAGGCCAGAGGCTCGGGTCAGAGGGCGTCCCAGCCTGGGCCCTGGAAGGTGACACGGGACACGTCCTTGTGTGCTTCCAGTGCTGACCTTCCTTCACATGGGACCTGCTGACACCCTGGGTCGTCTCCACCTGCTCCCCAGACAGTGCTGAATGTTCCCGGGAGCAGGACGGCAGGCTCAGGCTAAGGAGAGGTGTCCTGGACGCTGGGCCCCGGAGGAGCAGGTGACAGCGGGTCCCGTGGCTCTTGATGTCCTCCAGGCACCAGGCCGTGACTCCACCTTATCTCTCAGAGAATCCAGCGTCCCATCAAGAAGGCCTGTTATCTCCCCGTGTCATAGATGGGGAAACAGAGGCCAATAAGCACATCTGGGTGGTTCGGAAGCAAGCTAGGTCAGGAACCCCCTCTCGTTGACTTTGGCTTGTCCTAATCACAGGCCTACATCTCGGGGTCCTGGAACTCAGGGTCTCTCTTCCTGGGGTCCCCACCCACCAGCCGTGAGGCCTCTCTGGACTCAGGGGAGCAGAGCTGACAGACCCCCCTGGGACGGGGCACAGTGCCAGGGGAGGGTCCCACCCTGGGCTCAGTGGGCCCTCCCAGTCCTGGGCCATCGGGTCAGTCCCCTGCAGGGCGAGGACTTCTCGCTGGGAATCTGCTGGGGCTTGTGCTTTCTCACATGGTCACCTGGGATGCCAGTGCCCAGATCATGAGCCTGCCCATCTGAAGGTGACCAGCGCTGCCCCCATGGGATTTCATTAGCCTGAGTCCTTCCGGGGCCGTCCCGCATCTCTGACACCTGCTCCCCATGGGGGTCGCCTCCCGCTGGATGTGCGGGTGTTTGGTCGTCATCCCTGTGAATGCATTGGCTTTGGAGCCTTTTCTGGCCCAGAGGCCTGGGACCCCTTTCTCTGGCCTGGGCTTGTGAGGACGGCTTTCCCCTCTGTGGGGCGTCCGTCCCCATTCCTGCATTTCCCTGCTTCTCTTCGGGCCACAGGAGGACCAGCCGTGTCCTGTCTGGCGTCAGGCTGACGTGGCCCAGGACGAACTGGGTCTCCACCCCAAGATGGAGCCCATTTTCACCACAAAGGCCTCGTTTTGCACATCGAATCTTTAGCCATCTGGGATTTCAATATCAAATATGAAAAACTTTGTCTCAAAAATCACACACAAGAATTATTGTGTCCCATGTTAAAACATGTTTGCTGACAGAAGGCACCTTTTGCATGATTTCATTGATAGGAAACATCCGGAGAAGGTACCGGAACAGAGAGAAGGCAGATGAGGGGCTCCTAGGGCCGGGACAAGGGACGAGTGGGGAGTGAGGGCTTCGGGGACGCGGTGTCCCTTGGGGACAGAGATCCTCTGCACAGTATCCTGTGGCTGGTCGCCCAGCGCTGTGGGTGCAGTCAGTGCTCAGGAGTTGTACGAAGTACGAAGTAAAATGTAAATGATTTAATGATTTAATGATTTAATGAAAATTAATGACTGTCCACAAAACGGGGAAAACATAAAGAATTAAAAAACAGATGAGGAAAGACATGAGGGGAAAAAGGAGGAGAGGCTCCTCTGGGACGTGGAGAGCGGGTGAGGGAGTGGCACAGGGCTCCGGGCGCAGGTCTTCAGGGTCACCCTTCGGTGATGGCGCCCCTGCAGGGGCAGGAGGTGGGGGATTCACTGGGGTCGGGG
>JAESUZ010001774.1:600000-798385 GCA_017311185.1 Proteles cristata cristata | reverse complement strand
AGTAAATGAAGCTAGAACATATATGTCCTACTTATTTCTATAAAAAAAAAAAAGCACAACAAATTATATGTTTTTAGAAAGAAAAAAAAAACAAGGGACTGAAATAGAGAGTAATAGGATAAGGGTACTTTAGATTGAGTAGTCAGAGAGGGCCTCTTTGGGGAGGTGATATTTAATCAGAGCCTAGAGATTGTTTTAATTATCCAGGAAATAATTACAAGGACTTTAATTCAAATAGGATGGAGAGGAGGTAGAATCCAGTGACTGGTCGAATGTAGAAAGTAAGGGAGATGGCACCTGGGTGGCTCAGTCAGTTGCGCAGCTGACTTCGCCTCAGTACATGATCTCACAGTCTGTGAGTTGGAGCCCCATGTAGGGATCTGTGCTGATAGCTCAGAGCCTGAAGCCTGCTTTGGATTCTGTGTCTCCCTCTCTCTCTGCCCTTCCCCCACTCACACTATGTCTCTCTCTTTCAAAAATAAATAAACAGGGGCGCCTGGGTGGCTTAGTCGGTTAAGCGTCTGACTCTCGCTTGGGTCATGATCTCGCAGTTCGTGGGTTCGAGCCCTGCTTCGGGCTCTGTGCTGACAGCCAGCTCAGAGCCTGGAGCCTGTTTCAGAGTCTGTGATTCCCTCTCTCTCTGACCCTCCCCTGCTCATGCTGTCTCTATCTCTCTCCTAGAAATAAAAATTAAAAAAACATTAAAAAATTAAAGGTTATTAAAAATTTTTCTTTAGAAAGAGAGGGAGACAAAAAAGTCAAAGGACTCCCAAACTCCACATGTCCAAAACAGAATTACTGGGTTCTTCCCCTGCACTGTCCTATTCCTGTGTGGTCCTTCAGGCACGTCAGATCTTGAACTGCTGCTTCATCTATGCAGCCATACACATCAGAGAGTGCCAGCCATCATCCTCAGCACCTATGTCCCAGAGCCCATGTCCAGTCTATCACCAAGATAGAACATGCTGTTCTCTTGTAAATATCTCTCAAATTCGTCACTTCCATCTGTCTCCACTAGGATCACTCTGGTTGAAGGCACCATTTTCATCCTTCTGGAGTACCACAGGGGCCTCCCAACTGGCCTAGCTGTATCCACACTTTCTCCAATGTGTTCTCCACACAGCAGCCAGAGTGCCTTTCAAAGCACAACCCATTCATGTCATTTCCCTCCCTAAAAATACTTCAGTTGCTTCCTATTGATCTTCAGTAAATCCTACAAGGTCTTGTTTGTCCAACCGTACTACCGTCTCCTTCATCCTCCTACCTAGCACCACCTCCTCTCTTCTGCCATTCTGGCCCTGTCTTGGTTCCCTGGGCTTGTTAGACTCCCTCCTGCCATTGGTCTTTGCATTTACCTGTTCCCCTACTTAGAACAGTCTTCCTTCACCTCTTCATATACTCCATCTTTGCTTATCTCTCAATTCTTGGCTCAGTCATCACTTCCATGACCTCCATAGCTAAGTTAAATCCATTTTATAAAGGTTTAAAACATCACTTATATCCTTCAAAGGTTTATCATGGTTGCAACTTTACATTATTTACAATTATTACATGGTAATTAACGCCTCTTTTTCCGATTTGATGATGAGCTCTGTGAAGGTTGGGACCCTCTGGTTTTGCTCATTGCTTTATCTTAGCAGTTCTTATGTTACTGACACATGCCACAAATATTTGTTGGATGAATGAATGAATGAATGAATGAATGAGTGAATGAAGTTTTATCAGCTGAGCAACCAGATAATGGTGGTGTCATTCGGTAGAATAAAAGTTCTAAGCAAGAAGTAGATTTGGGGAGGAAGAGAATAATTCATTTTAGGACATACGGCATTTGAGGTGGGTGCCTATCAGTCTCCCCTGCCCCCCAAGATCTTACCATCTTCTGGGAAAACAAACTAGACTGTCATTCAGCAACATTTGGGGGACTGTTGATCAATGACATCTAATTCCTGAATGGTTCCAAGGAGCTCCCTGAAGGAGGGCACTAAGTTAGAAGGCATCATTGAGCTGTGGTTTCTCCATCTCTGGTTTGTAGAGGATATAGAAGATCTGAGGGGTCTCCAGGTGCTTCTGACATGGCTCCATGTCTGCAAAACTTTTATGAAAGATCTTTACAAACTTATGAAGGATCCTTGGAGTTTGAGAGTTATTTGCACGATACATCACATGGCTCAGGAGCTAACATTCTCCTCCCCACCCCTAAGACTGCACTCAGCTTAGGTCTATGAGAGAATTCAGACAGTGAGTCTTACTAAGCCCAGCAAGACATCTTTGCAATAAGGCCATTAGCACTAGGACAGACAGCCTTTTCAGTCACAGTGGCTCACTCACCCTTGTATTTCTCACTCACTCATTCATGATTTATTTTGTCTTCATTCAGTCACTTATGTCCCCCACCCCTCCTTCTAACATCTACTTGTCCAGCCACAAACAAGACTTCATATTGGATTTATAGCAGGACTCAAGGCTGGTGAGTCATCTGTATCCCCTCTTCTTCATCCTTCTCTCAGATGGTCCTCACAGCCCAGAATCTCAGGTGAAGAGACCATCAGGGTGGAGAGATGTCACTGTGCTGTTTGAGGGTCTTGTGTGATGACAGGGTGTTATTGGGAAGAAAGAGAGACCAGAAGCTGCCACAGTGACTGCTTCTCTTATCTATCTGCTCTTCTGGTGTCCTGTCCCCTCTTTCTGTGTGATGAGAGTTTAGGAATTAGGCTCCTTGCTCAGTGAGATGGAAGGTGGTAGCTGCCCTCTGCAGAGGTGCTTGGGGGCTCAGATCTAAAGGGAAAGAGAAACACAGCTCCCTATGAGCTAAATCAAGGAAATGGTGATGCTTTTTTCTTCTTCATTTTCTACTAGAATTGCACTGTTAAGCTAGTGGAATTTGCAGAGAGGCTAGGGGGAGTAAGGAGAACAGGATTTTAAAATGTGGCATTAGGAACCAGACAGTAGACTAATCCTGGCCCCATCCCCTCCAGAAGATGCTCCTTCAGTTCTCTTAGGTTTGTCATTTACAAAAACAAAAACAAGCCAAAAAAAACCAAAAAAAACAAGAATATGTGTTGTCCATCTGTTGTGACATCAGACAGGGTTGGAACTGAGCAGACAGGACAATGGCAACCACATTAGATAAGAGCATCTTAGAAAAATGCCTGAAGGTACCAAGGATCTCAGTTATAAACTCATTCACTCAACCCCCCACTCATCCAGTCAACAATTATCCACCTAGTACCCATTGTGTGTCATGCATTGTTCTAGGCACTGGGAATACAGCAGCGAGCAAAACACATGCCCTTGTGGAATTTGCTTTCTGGTGTGTGAAGTGAGAAGGTTGACATTCAGTATGCAAATGATGCTGAGCGCCATGGAGCAATACAAGAAGGACAAGGGAGTCCCAAGTGTGGGAGAGGATTTATACACCTATATAGGGTCAAGAGATTCTGAAAAGTAGGTATTTAACCAGAGGTCAGGAGGAAGTGGAAGATCAAGCTATATGAATATTTGGGGGAAGAGTAGTCAAATGGAAGAATAAAGGCAAAAGCTCTGACATATGCTTGAGGAAGAGCATGAAGGTCAAGGTACCTGGAGTGAAATGAAAGTCAGAGGAGTTGAGGTCAGTGGAATAATTTGGGCCAGACTATGAAGGCCCTTGTGGGTTACTTGGAGAAATTTGGCTTTGAATCTGGGTGATATGGGTGGACATTTGAAGGTTTTGAGCCCAAAAATGTCATGCTCTAGCTCCTGTGATCAAAGATTGTTGAAAGTAGGCAGGGAGATAGTAATTCAGGTGAAAGATGCTGGTGGCCAGGACCAAGGTCCACTTACTCATTTATTTCCGCATCCATTTCACTTTTTATTGTACCAATGTAACATGGCCTACGTCTGAGGCTTTTCATCACTTCATCCATTCCTTTGTCCCTCCGTAATCTGTCCAGCTATCATCACTACAAGTGAAGTCTTTACAAGTCTTTACTTGTCTTTAAAGTCTTTACCTGCAACACATAGAGCATTATGCTAGATGCTGGTTGATATGGGCATATTCTTCTGGGACTTGAGCCCTAGCCAGGGAGGCTAGATGCATCCATGGGAGATCACCAGTCAGTTAGAAACTCAAGTTGGCCCTGGCAGGCAAGGCCAGAAAGAATAGTGTCAACATTTCAGTATTCTGGGTATCCTGTGATCTGGAGGGTCCAAGTTCATTTCCAGGAGGAGGCCACATTTATCCTGAATCTTGTTGTGTGAGTCAGCAAATCAGCTTTTTTTTTTCTATTTATTATTTATCTTTGAAAGATAGAAAGACATAATGCAAGTAAGGGAGAGACAGAGAGAGAAGGATCCTGAAGCAGGCTCCAGGTCTAAGCCATTAGCACAGAGCCCTGCGTGGGGCTTGAACTCACAAACCTTGAGATCATGACCTGAGCTGAACTCGGACCCTTAACTGACTGAGCCACCCAGGTGCTCCAACAGCAAATCAGTTCTGAAGAATAGCAGGGAGTGTGCTTGAAACTTGAACATAAAGGACGTACTGGGAAGTATAGGATGGTAATGTCAAAAGTGGGGTGGGTTGGAGACAGGGTCTGGAGAGTGATGAGAACCAGGCTAAGGAGTTCAGACTTGAGTTAAGAAATACTAGGGAGACATAACAGGCTTTGAAGGAGGTATTATGGGAGCTATGTGTTAAGATACTGGAACTAACATCAGAGTGACACAGGTGGGCTGGAGGCTGGGACTCAGCAAGAAAACAACTACCTTGTGCAAGTCTATGACCCACAGGGTCCCTGAGGTTGGGAAGACTGTTGAGGTGGCCCCCAGATGCATGGTGGGCAGGGATGCAATGATGTGGAGACTCTAATGACCAACACTAGCAGCAGGTGATGTGAGTGGCTGTTACTGGGACAAACTCCAGATGTCTCCTGCATCTGGAAGTCACCTTTGAGCGAAGAACAAAGAACAGCCTGAATTCTGGGCAGAGCAATCTGGGGAAGAGTTTGGGTCTGGCCTCTGCCCATGAATGACTCTTGCAGAGGCTTCTGGGGAAGGGATCATTGGATTATAGGAACATTAGGTTCTGAGTAGAAGCTCATCTAATCCACCCCTCTACTCTTACAGATTGGAAGCCCAGAAGGGGCATAATACCTTCAAGACCATGTAGAACACATGTGGCAAGAGAAAGTTCAAGCATTTTATTTGAACTCCTGTTGGAAGAATTGCTAGATTGAATTATACATTTATAGATCTCTTTCAGTGGAAAAGGAAATTCTAAGAAAAAGAAAATTGTTTTATTCATTTACTTCTCTATCATTCTCCATCATTTAGCTGGGGCCTGATGCAGAGCAGATGCTTGGCTCAACCCCATGACCACACTGTCTCCCCTCTTGACCCAGACCAAAGAAGGTGTGAGAGTGGTCTCAGAGTGGGCCACATGTGGGTTCAGGAAGAGCTGCCTGCAGATGGGGGTAGAGCCTGGCTCTTGATCCCTCCTATACTCATCTGGCCTGGACTGTGACCCTTTCTACCTCACTCATACTCAGAGCTCTTGGCAAAGGCTCACTGGGGCCCATGGGTGTGAGTGAGTAAAAGGGGCAGCTGCCGTGAAATGACTGCTAAGAGGGTGGGGACACAGATGTGTGATGGGCCGAGTGTCCTGTGCCTAAGGCCAGTGCAAAGGACAAAGTCCCTGTCCAGCTGGAGATAGAGAGCATCTTGTAGGATCTTTCAGCTCCCACCTAGACACCTGGAATGCATATTTGGGGCTAAAGTCCAGTGCTTGGTGTGGCCTGAGAGTAGGCCCCCCAGGGACCTCACTAGACCCACTTATTTGCTCATCTGTTGTCCCAATGAGCTGAAGGCCCCTTCTTTAAGAGCACATCCTGTTCCCTCCCCACTGCATGAAGAAGTCTGTGACTTAATGGCAGAATTACAGATGGGATTGTCCTTTAACACACCTTCCTCCCCACATTCATGATCCTGGTGGGGAGGGCTGAACTGGAGACGGTTTTCTGAAGCGTCACATGGGTTTGGGCCACAGCTCCTGCCAGCCCAGGCCCTGTGGTCTGTGTCAGTATTTGGTTCTTAAGCTCTTGGTCAACACGTTCTGTTTGTCTTGTGCTGTGAAATTGGCAGAGGGATTTCCACACAGAAGAGAGTGATGAGTTATACTTGTGAGCAAACTGAACTTGGAGACCCAGGAAAATAAGTGCCCCCAAGTTCAGCATCCCTCAGTGAGGACCCTGGGGAAGGCAGTGGTTTTCGTCAGGGGTCAGGTCGTTACACTGTGTCTCCAAGGTAGCGTCATGGACCAGAATGGACCAGCACAGCTTCACGGACCTGTATCATGAGAGGGAGGAAAGAAAGAACTCAGGTTCTAGTCTGGGTTCAGCCACAAATTTACTCTGTGATTTGGGCAAGTTACTTACCACCCCTGGGCCTTGGTTTCCCTTTGCATAAGCTGCAGGATTGGAAAAGACAATTCCCAAGGACCTGCCCTCCGATTATATTCCAGGTTTCTTGCTTACATTATGTTAACAGAAATTTTAGTTTGGCCCCAACTTTGAGATTTCTATCTTGGTCCAGAGCTCATTTCTCATTTTGCCTAAAATTCCACTGTTATAGATTCATTCCTTTGGGTCTTTAAGAGACTCTTATTTCCATAGATAGTATTGCCTGGCAAAATCTCTCTTACTTTGATGATTTCATGGAGAGACCCAAAGCAGTGTCAACTCCATTATTTTTTTTCAGTCTTTACAACAACTATGCCAGGTTATCAGAGATATATTATTATCTCCAGTATAGCAGAAAAGAGGCCCAGACAGGTTAGTAATTTGACAAAGTTCACAAATTTAGTTACTGGCAAAGCTGAGAGGAGACTGTGGGTTTCTTGGCCACTGGTCTGTTTTTTCTGTGGCACCTTTTGGATTTGGCAAGGGGTCCTACGGGCTGTATGGGATAGGGGCTGTGGTTTTTATCATGTGGCAGTATATCAGGATAAGAGTATCAGCCCCACATACCGTGCCGTGTAAGGTGAAAGCATTCCCAGCCGGGCAGCCCTAGGCACAGTGCTAAGAGACTGTCCTGGCCCCCACACCTGGACGTGCATAGGTTGGCCAGGGCAGAAAGCAGGTCCTTCGTGGCTCTCATACTGGATCCTGATCTCCTGTCTGTCAAAGACTATGTTAGCAGGCTGGTGGGTATCTAACCAAACTTGGGTCTTCTTGTTTTCTCCTATCCCCCCAGCTTTCCTGAGATATAACTGACATGTCATATTGTATAAGTTTAAGGTATACCATGTAATGATTTGGTAAATGTATTTATTGTGAAATGATTACCCCAATAAGGTGAGTTAACACATCCACCACCTCACAGTTACCTTTTTTGTAAATGTGGTGAGAATGTTGAAGATCAGCTCTCCGCAACTTTCAAATATACAATATAGTATTTTGTTTTAATGTTTATTTATTTTGAGAGAAAGCATGTGAGCAGGGGAGGGGCAGAGAGAGAAAGGGAGAGAGAGGGAACCAAGCAGGCTCTGTGCTGATCAGTGTGGGGCTTGATCTCACCATCAAGTGAGAGCCTGATCTGAGCCCAAATTAAGAGCTGGATGCTTAACTGACTGAGCCACCTAGGCGCCCCAACAATATAGTATTGTTAGTTACAGGCACCTTCCATGTTGTATGCTAGATCCCTGGAACTTATCCGTCTGACATTTGCAACTTTTGACAGGTATCTCTTCATTTCCCCCAGCCCCTAGCCCCAGGGAACTGCCATGCTACTCTCTGTTTCTAAGAATTCAGCATTTTTAGATTCTATATATAAGTGAGGTCATATAGTATTTGTCTTTCTCTGCCTGACTTATTTTACTTAGCATAATCTCTCAAGATTCATCCACGTTGTTGCAAAAGGCAGGAGTTCCTTTTTTATGGTTGAATAATATCCCATTGCATATATATGTATATATATGTATACATATATAAAGAAAATATGTTATTTCCATGTCTCAGCTATTGTGAATAATGGTGTAAGGAATGTGGGTGGTGCAGATAGCTCTTTGAGATACTGATTTCATTTCCTTCAGATATATACCTAAAAGTGAGATTGCTGGATCACGGATCATGTAATAGTTTTTTGTCTGTTTTTTAATGTTTATTTATTCTTGAGAGAGACAGACAGACAGAGCATGAGCAGAGGAGGGGCAGAGAGAGGGAGACACAGAATCTGAAGCAGGCTTCAGGCTCTGAGCTGTCAGATCAGAGCCTGATGCAGGACTTGAACCCACAAACTGTGAAATCATGACCTGAGCTGGAGTCAGACGCTAACTGACTAAGCCACTCGGGTACTCCTATAGTTTTAGTTTTAACATTTTGAGAAACTTTCATACTTTTTTCCATAGTGGTTATACCAATTTACATTCCTACTGACAGAGTGTGAGAGCTCCCTTTTCTCCATGACCTCACCAATACTTGTTCTCTCTTGTCTTTTTGATGCTGGCCATTCTGACAGGTGTGAGGTGATCTCATTGTGGTTGATTTACATTTCCCTGATGATGAGTGATGATGGGCACCTTTTATGTACATGTTGGTCCTCTTATGTCTTCTTTGAAAAAATGCCTACTGAAGCCTTTTGAACATTTAAAAATAGATTTTAAATTAAATTTTTGCAATTGAGTTGCATGAGCTCCTTGTATATTTTGAAAATTAACACCTTATCAAATATATAGTGTGCCAATATTATTTTACCATTCTACAGGTTACCTTTCCATTTAGTTGACAGTTTCTTTTGCTGGGCAGAAGGTTTTTAGTTTGATGTAGTCCCACTTGTTTATTTTTACTTCTGTTGCTTGTGTTTTCTTTTGTTGTTGTTAACTTCAATGCTCCACATTTATCTTGATCACAATGGCGGTAACCTTGTCAACAACCTTGTGAATTAAGGAGTTGTTTCTCATTCTTCTATACATCAGGCAGATATGCTCTCCTCAGCTGGTCTGACTTAGGTTTGGAGCTTCCATTCTTCTTCTTTTTTTTTAATATAATTTATTGTCAAATTGGCTAACATATGGAGTATACAGTATGCTCTTGGTTTTGGGGGCAGATTCCCATGTTTCTTTGCTTACATATAACACCCAGTGCTCATCCCAACAAGTGCCCTCCTCAATGCCCATCACCCATTTTCCCCTCTCCCCCCATCCCATCAACCCTCAGTTTGTTCTTTGTATTTAAGAGTCTCTATTTGCCTCCCTCCTGGAGCCTCCATTCTTCACATGGCAAGACAGGAAAGCAGAGACTGCTAGGTGATCAGCCTTCTCAAGTGGGGTGTTGGCTTCTAGGCACATTTTCACAGAGTCCCAGGGAACACTAACTTTCTCTGTTTGCATGGTACTTTTGCACTGAAGGGATGCAGTTAGGGACCTCTGCTTCTTTCTCACAGTCATCTCTTCAAATTCTGCCTTCCTCTTGGTTTGAGTGTTTGACTTAAGGTGGTCGCTAATGGCAGACTTGCGACCATGTTTCATAACCACATTGCAAGAAGTGCGGCAGAGTTTTCCTCCTGTGTTGTGCAGCTCGCCTCCAAACTCAAACTCAGTGACTGGATCCAGGGGAGTCCCATACAAAGCAATCTTTTTTTTTTTTTTTTTTTTTTTATTTCTAGGAGAGAGAGAGAGACGTGAGCAGGGGAGGGTCAGAGAGAGAGGGAGTCACAGACTGAAACAGGCTCCAGGCTCTGAGCTGGCAGTCAGCACAGAGCCCGACGCGGGGCTCGAACCCACGAACCGCGAGATCATGACCCAAGCGAAAGTCGGACGCTTAACCGACTGAGCCACCCAGGCGCCCCCCATACAAAGCAATCTTAACGGTTTTGAGCGGGTGGTGCTGTCACTCCAAACCTTTCTATTGTGACTTCGAATAAGGTTCCAATCCGTTTCCGGGTTTTTATCATCTTGATACTTAGTAGTGAAGAGTTTCCAGAGCAAAACCAGGGACGCTGGAACTCCTGGAAGTTTTGTTTATTCAAACTTGGAGATGCCTTCAAATCAGTTTTTTTTTTTTTTTTTTTTAAGTGGTCATGGGCAAGAGTCTCGACCATGAGAGACACTTGAATGCCAAGAACAAACCAAGGGCTGATGGGGTTGGGGGAGCAGGGAAGGGGGGTGATGGGCATGGAGGAGGGCACTTGCGGGGATGAGCACTGGGTGTTATATGGAAACCAACTTGACAATAAACTACGAAAAAAAAGTGGTGATGGGCAAATAGTTTCTGGGCCTGCACCATATATTCCCTGCGGTGCTGAGGTGTCATACCTTTATGTAGGATTGGGGATGCCATTAGGGGAAGTGGACAAGACCTGGTGGGAAGAGAAAGCAGGAGGAAGAAGAAAAGGAGCAAGGGAGTTAGGGAGTTTGAGAGAGAGAGAAAGAGAGAGAGAGAGAGAGAGAGAGAGACTGAGTGGAAGAGAGTGGTAGAGGGGGAGAAAGAGAGAGAGAGAGAGAGAGAGAGAGAGGAAGGGAGGGAGAGAATCTTAAGGAGATTCCATGATCAGCATGGAGCCTGATGTGGGGCTCGATCCCACAACCCTGGGATCATGACCTAAGCTAAACCAAGCGTTGGATGCTCAACTAACTGAGCCACCTAGGTGCCCCTTCCATCAATGTCTTATAGTTGTCAGTGTATATATTTTTCACCTCCCCAGTTAAATTTGTTCCCTAAGTATTTTATTCTTTTTGATGCTATGATAAATGAGATTTTTTTTCTTTATTTCTTTTTTTAGGTAGTTTGTTATTAGTGTATCGACATGTAACTGTTTTTGTATGTCGATTTTTGAATCCAGAAACTATACTGAATTCATTTATTAGTTCTAACAGGTTTTTTTGGTGGATACTTTAGGGTTTTAAAAAAATATGTAACATCATGACATCTGCAAACAAAGCCAGTTTTACTTCTTTTAAAAATTTTTAATGTTGTATTTATTTCTGAGAGAGAGAGACAACATGACCAGGAGAGGGTCAGAGAAAGAGGGAGACACAGAATCTGAAACAGGCTCCAGGCTCTGAGCTAGCTGTCAGCACAGAGCCCGACACAGGGCTTGAACCCACAAACCGCAAGATCATGACCTGAGCCAAAATCAGACGCTTAACCAACTGAGCCACTCAGGCGCCTCTATTTCTTCCTTTCTTTCTTTTTTTTTTTTTTAATATTTTATTTATTTCTAGGAGAGAGAGAGACAGCATGAGCAGGGGAGGGTCAGAGAGAGAGGGAGTCACAGACTGAAACAGGCTCCAGGCTCTGAGCTGGCAGTCAGCACAGAGCCCGACGCGGGGCTCGAACCCACGAACCGCGAGATCATGACCTAAGCGAAAGTCGGACGCTTAACCGACTAAGCCACTCAGGCGCCCCTACTTCTTCCTTTCTGATTTGGATTCCTTTTATTTCCTTTTCTTCAGTAATTGCTCTGGCTAGGACTTTCAGTGAATGAAACACTTTCAGTGTTGAAAGTGGGCACCATTGTATTGTTTTTGACCTTAGAGGAAGAGATTTTAAACTTTCATCATTGAATATGATGTTAACTGTGAGTTTGTTACATCTGGTCTTTATTATGTTGGGGTATGATTTTTTTTGGGTACTCAATGTGTTGAACACTTTTTCTTTTTTCATGAAAAGATGCTGAATTTTGTCAGATGCCTTTTCTGCATCTATTGAGGGGATCATATAATTTTTAATCCTCCATTCTATTAATGTGGTGTAAAATATTTATTGATTTGTGTATGTTGAACCTTCCTTGCATCCCCTGGATAAATCCCACTTGATCATTCTAACTGAATTCAACAGCACATTAAAACGTTCATATACCAGGTCATCTTAATTAACCTTTCTCATTTTCAGAAGTTTTTTCATCGGCTTTTCCTGGATATGAGCTCTTCTTTTCGTTCTGCAGAAGGGGGCTTCGAGTAACCCTTTCAGTTGTTTCTGTCTGGTTCAAACCAACTCGATTTTTGCTCTGGGACAGGCGGGAGCTTCAGGGAAAGGAGTGTGTGGGCAAGAAGGTGCTCACCCCTCATAGAGCAGGCAGGAGCAATCCTCCCCACCCCCCAGCTCCCGAAACACACACCCTCATTCACTTTCTGCTTATGATTTAGGATGTGCTGTGTGCTCTGATGCTGACTCCCTCTTTCTCCCTCCACTGTCATTAATCATATTTCTCCATTTGCTTTGATCTATTTTGGGGGCTGCTACTCAATTCTCTAAGTTTATCCAGGGTCAATATTACATTGTGTATACTACTTGAAAATAAGTCTTGTTATCTGGCAGGAAAAGTGCCCTAATTTATTTTTCTTTTTCAGGAATAATCGTGGTTATACAGCTCAGATTTAACTCATGAAGTTCTAGGAAAAAATCCTGTGGGAATTTCATTGGGATTACATTGTATCTATATGTCAGTTTATGGTAAATTTACATTTTCCTATCTATATATATATGAAATACCTATTCATTTATTTTGGCCTTATTTAATATCTTTTAATAATATTTTATCTTTTTCATTGAAGAACTTGTACATTTTAAAATTCGTTTTTATATACCTTGAATATTTTTGTTGCTTTTGTTAATGCTTCTTCTAAATTTCACTTTATGTTTGTGCCAGTGTCTAGGACTATACTTGATTTTTGTATATTCATTTCTATCCAGCTTTCTAAGCCATATGAATTAAAATAGTTTATGAATAGATACTTTTGAATTTCCTATATTGGCAATGCGAGTGACTTGCTAGTTCACGCTGCATTTTAGAAAGAACTAGGGAAAGGCATCATGTCTGGGGAGACATAAAACCCTGGCGACTTGGCTTACCAAGTGGACTATAGGTCTGTGTCTGGTGGACCCAGTCCTGTGTAAGGTGTGTGACTGGGTGGGCACAGCAGAAGTCAGATACACCCCCCACTCACTCCCTTGGCTGTGTGCACCGGCTCATGTAGCAGCCCTGTGGAAAATCATACCTACTGCAAATGTTGACGGTTTTGGTTCTTCCCATTCTCATAAATTCTTTCTTTCTATACTAGCTAAGATCCGTAGTACAATAATGAATAGAAGCTAGTGGGAGGCATTTTTATTTTGTTTTTGGTCTCATAGGCAATGCTTTCAATATGTTGTTATTAAAAGTATATCGTTCCTGGTATATTTTTTTTCTGGACAGATGCCCTTTAATCAGTTTAGGGAGGGTCTATTTCTTTACTAAAAGAATTTATTATAAATGGCTGTAGAATTTTACCAAGTTGGTTTTATTCATCTATTGAGATGATCACAAGATTTTTCTTTTTATCCTATTCATGCAGTGGGTTTCCTTAATCTATTCTCTAGTGTTAAAACAGCCATGTATTTTTGGGCTAAACCCAACTTGGCCATAGTATATTACCCTTCTCATAATACAGCTGGACTTTTCACTTATATTCTGTTTAATATATTTTCATCTGTGTTCTTACAATGAAATTGGCCTATGAATTTCCATTCTTGTGATTTTCTTAGTTTCGGTATCAAAATTATGTTAGCCTCATAAAATGAATTGAAGTGTGCTTTATTTTTTCTTGTTCTCTGAAAGAGTTTGGGTGAGTTTGTCTATTTTTTTTTAAAGATAGAAATTCATCTATGAATTTCTCTGTGCCTGGTGTTTTCCTTATGGAAAGATTTTAAACTACTGATTAACTTATTTGGTAGTTATAGATCTTTTTCTTCCTGAGCCGTTTTTGGCTAATTGTATTTTTCTAGAAATTCATCTAGAACAAATAACTGATTTATTTAGCTTGTTTATGATTTCAAAGGTATTGCAGAATATTCTTATCCATATAGTATTATCCATAATATTCTTTTATCTCTGCTGCGTTTGTAGTAATAAACTCCCTTTTATTGCTAATATTGATTGTTTATGTTTCTTTTATTTTTTTTCTGATCTCACCCCACTATTGATCTTTCCAAAGGTTTATCTAATCTATTTGTATTTTCAAAAACTAGCCTTAACTCTGTTTATCCTTTTATTTGTGTGTACATTTTGCTTTGTGTCTTTGCTATATGTTGCTTAATGTTTGCTCCTATCTTAACTATTTTTCTTCTGCTAATTTCTTTGGCATTATTCTCTTTTCTCTAAAATTTCATATTGTTAGAAGTTAAAAGTCTAATTTTTATTTTTTCTTGTTTTCTAATTTAATGCTTCAATTTTTGCCTTTAATTTTACATACCTGTATACTAATTATTTTTTAGTAGTTTATCGTCAAGTTGGTTTCCATATAACACCCAGTGCTCATCCCCAGAAGTGCCCTCCTCCATGCCCATCACCCCCCTTCCTCTCCCTCCCCACCCCCACCAGCCCTCAGTTTGTTCTCAGCATTCAAGAGTCTCTCATGGTTTGCCTCCCTCCCTCTCCCCAACTATTTTTTCCCCTTCTTCTCCTCCTTGGTCCTCCATTAAGTTCCTCCTAATCCTCCTACACGTGCAAACATATGGTATCTGTCCTTCTCTGCCTGACTGATTTCGCTCAGCATAACACCCTCAAGGTGCTTGTCCCTCCATGTTGCTACACATGGCCAGATGTCATTCTTTCTCATTGCCATGTAGTATTCCATTGTATATATAAACCACATCTTCTTGATCCGTTTGTCAGTTGATGGACACTTAGGCTCTTTCCATGTTTTGGCTAGTGTTGAGAGTGCTGCTATGAACATTGAGGTACATGTGCCCCTATCCATTAGCACTCCTGTATCCCTTGGGTAAATTCCTAGCAGTGCTATTACTGGGTCATAGGGGAGTTCTGTTGTTAATTTTTTGAGGTATCTCCACACTGTTTTCCAGAGAGGCTGCACCAGTTTACATTCCCACCAACAGTGTAGGAGGGTGCCCGTTTCTCCACATCCTCGCCAGCATGTAGAGTCCTCTGATTTGCTCATTTTAGCCACTCTGACCGGCATGAGGTGGTATCTCCGTGTGGTTTTGATTTGTATTTCGCTGATGAGGAGGGATGCTGAGCATCGTTTCATGTGTCTGTTGGCCATCTGGATGTCCTCTTTGGAGAAGTGTCTGTTCATATCTTCTGCCCATTTCTTCACTGGGTTGTTTCTTCTTGGGGTGTGGAGTTTCTTCTTGGGGTGTGGCCCTTTATCTGATATGTCATTTGCAACTATTTTTCCCGTTCCGTCAGTTGCCTATTAGTTTTATGTATTGTTTCCTTTGCTATGCAGAAGCTTTTAATCTTGATGAGGTCCCGATAGTTCATTTTTGTTCTTGATTCTCTTGCCTTTGGTGATGTGTCAAGTAAGAAATTGTTGTGGTTGAGGTCAAGGAGGTTGTTTCCTGCTTTCTCCTCTAGGGTTTTGATGGTTTCCTGTCTCACATTCAGGTCCTTTATCCATTTTGAGTTTATTTTTGTGTATGGTGTGAGAAAATGATCTAGTTTCATTCTTCTGTATGTTGCTGTCCAGTTCTCCCAGCACCATCTGTCATTTTTCCATTGGATACTCTTTCCTGCTTTGTCAAAGATTAGTTGGCTGTACATTTTTGGGTCCAATTCTGAATTCTCTATTCTATTCCATTGGTCTATGTGTCTGTTTTTGTGCCAGTACCATACTGTCTTTTTACATATGCATTTTTATAATTATTTGGATTTGTTTTCTAATTTCGGTTATAGTTTCTTCTTTGACCTCTAAGTTGTATGTTTAAAATATCCAAGTATAGGGGAGTATATGTATTGGGGTAGAGATTGCAATCCATAGGATACCATTCATTTGAAATATGTGGAGGTTTGCTATGATCACTAGTCATTAAAAAAAAAAAAGAATGATTCATGAATCCTTGAAAAGAATTATATATTCCTGATAAGCTGAATCAGTGTTCTGTTTATAAATACTAAATCTAATCTGTGTATTTCAAAGATCCTATATCGTTACTGATAATTTTTCTGCTTGAACTATCTATTAATGACAAAATTATGTTGTAATCTCCACCAGTGATTCTGGATTTGTCATTTTTCCTTGACATTTTTCAGTTTTTACTTTGTATTTTAAGATTATTGTTGTTATTATGTATATCCCCACTGTTATATCTACTTGATGGGCCAATCTTTATTTTTATGTAACGAATCTCTTCATTTCTATAATGGTTATTGTCTTGAAGTTTGTTTTGTATTGTATGAATACATTAGCACCAGAATTCTTTAGGTAAATATTTCTGTGGTATATCTTTTGGAGTTTTTTTAAAAAAAATTTAATGTTTATTTATTTTTGAGAGAGAGAGAGAGAGACAGAGCACAAGAAGGCAAGGGTCAGAGAGAGAGGGAGACAGAATTCGAAGCAGGCTCCAGGCTCTGAGCTGTCAGCACAGAGCCTGATGTGGGGTTTGAACCCACGAACCATGAGATCATGACCTGAGCCGAAGATGGGTGCTTAACCGACTGAGCTACCCAAGTGCCCCTCTTTTGGAGTTTTTAACTTAAGCTGTTTTGGGTCTTTTTGTTTTAGGGATGTTACAACCAGAACATAGCACACTTTCTCTCTTTTTCCTATACTTCTTTCTCTTTCTGTGTGTGTGTGTAATGCACACTTTATAATCTTTGGTTACAGTTGGCTAATTTAATTCACCCCCCTTACTGTGATTACTATTATTTATAATGCTTGCCACCCAAACTTCTTTTTTTCTTCTTTTTGATTGCTTTTTTTTATTGCTCATTTATTTTTTCCCCTCTTAACTTATTTGAATGGTAATATTTATTTTTATCTTTATATATATTCTTTTAGTTATACGTAGATATTATAGAATTTATTATAACCTAATAAGGTAACTCTAGATATTACAGCATTAATCATAACCTAATAAGGCTAAAGTTAATTTACATCTCTATTTTCTCCTTCTCAAATAAAAGAAACTCAGAACACTTTGACTTAACTTTAGTCATCCCCTTTTGAATTTGCATGCAATATTTTAGATTTATCTTGTTTTCCTTTACCCCATAAATGAGGTATAATTGTTTCTTATAGTCAAAGTTTGTTTGGATTTCCTCAAATAGTTACAAATAAGTTTGCTCATCATTCTTTCTTGTATCTCAAATCTTCCACCTGGCATTACATTTTTCCTACTTGAAGTCAATACTTCAGAAAATCCTTTGTGGGGGTCCCTGGGTGTCTCAGTCTGTTAAGTATTCCACGCTTGATTTAGGCTCAAGCTATGATCTCATGGTTCATGAGTTTGAGCTCACATCAGGCTCTGCACTAACAGTGCAGAGGCTGCTTGGGATTGATTCTCTCTCTCCCTCTCTCTCTCTGCCCCTCCTCTGCTCATTCCCTCTCTCTTTTTCTCAAAATTAATAAATAAGCATTAAAAAAAAAGAATTTCCTTTGTGGGATTTTAACCTGCTTGAAAATGTCTTTATTTCACCTTTATTCTTGAAAGAGGGTTTCTCCATGTATAGAATTTTAGGATCATTATTCTCAGTAATCAGATATTTGCTCATTGTCAGCTGGCTTTCATCATTGCTCTTTAGTAGTCACCTGCTGATCTAATTTTTCTCTATCTCTGTGTCTCTCTCTTTCTTTCCTTTTCCCTCTTTGGAAGCTTTCAAGATCTTTTTTGTCTTTGGTGTTCTTAATCTTATGAATTTTCTATGGTGTGCATATGTTTTGTATTTTTCCTGCTTGAAATTCATTGGCATTCCTGGATTTGGAAGTAGTTTTGTCTTTCAAAATTTCTGAGAAAAATTTCAGCCACTATCTCTGTGAATATCACTTTTTACTCTATTCTTTTTCTTCTCTCCCTTTGGAAATTTGATTAAATCCTTGATCGACTATACTCTTCATTCCTTAACTTTACTTCTCTCACGTTTTCTCTCCCTTTGTCTTTCTGGATTGTGTTTTGGATCATTTCGTTCTGTCTTTTACACTAATTCATCCTTGAGCTGTGATTAAGCTGTCCAATGAGTTTTTCATTTTAATTATAATATTTTTTAATTTATAGACGTTCCATCTCAAATCTGGTTCTTTCTCAAATCTGCTCAGTCATATTTTATAGGCTTTTTCCTTGAAAATATTTCCACAGCTCTCTTTTATTTCTTGAAGCTAAACTCTCTAATTGAGTCCCTTCACTCCCCACGGATAGTGTAAACTCAGGTCACAAACCTATATGAGGGTCATATTGTGGTCGTTAATTCTTAGGAGAGATTTTACCTTCCTTTACTCAGTGGCAAAATTGGGACACAACTTGTCTTGCATCTTCTGTAAGGAAGATTATTTCTCATTTACCCTTAACATTGAACTTCTGGTCTTTTGGACCCTATTTGATCCTTTCCCTAGTCCCTAGGCTTTGTTCCTAGTTTTTCCTACCCCATACGCATGTGAAACAGAAGCTTAAGGAATCCAGTAGCAGATGTTCTTAGGGCAAAAAGTCCCTTCTGGTCTTGCTTATTTTCTCTGGTTCCTGTTTTTGCTTTCCTCCTGGCCTCTCCAGATTTCTTATCTTTTTGCCAGCAAATTCCTGTGTGATCTTTCTCTATAGGAAGGGGACACAGTTCTCACCTAAAAACCAGGGGCTAAAAAATAGTGGCATAGTATGGAGTTCCCTAAAGAGCATGTTGTCTTGACCTTCACTCAGCTTATTAGCGGTGTACCTTGGTAAAATTTTGAATCTCTCTACGTCTTCATTTCCATACCTTTAAAATGGAGATAATAGCAGTACTGATTAGTTTGGTTTTGTTTTTTTTTTTTTGAGAAATAAATAAATTTATTTATGTGAAGCACTTAGAAGAGTGCTTGGCACATAATTAAGTGCCCAATATTATCTTTCATTGAATTTAAGATGCCATAGATTGTAAGATGTCACTTCATTAAAAAGAAAATATGCTTTCAGTTAAGCAGGAACCCAATGCTAAGATGCCAGTGATTGAAAACATGCATCCCAATTTCAAATGTTAAAATATGAAAAAAAAAAAAAACAAAAAAAAAAACGCACCTTAGAACCACCTGAGGGGCGCCTGGGTGACTCAGTCAGTTAAGCGTCCGACTTCTGCTTAGGTCATGATCTCACAGCTCGTGGGTTCAAGCCCCATGTCGGGCTTTGTGCTGACAGCTCAGATCCTGGAGCTTCTTTCCAATTCTGTCTCTCTCTCTCTCTCTCTCAAAAATAAATAAAAGCATTAAAAAAAATTTTTTTTTAATATTTTTATTTATTTCTAGGAGAGAGAGAGAGAGAGACAGTGTGAGCAGGGGAGGGTCAGAGAGAGAGGGAGTCACAGACTCTGAAACAGGCTCCAGGCTCTGAGCTGGCTGTCAGCACAGAGCCTGATGCGGGGCTCGAACCCGCGAACCACGAAATCATGACCTAAGCAAAAGTCGGACGCTTAACCGACTAAGCCACCCAGGCGCCCCTAAATAAAAGCATTTAAAAAATTAAAAAAAAAAAAACCACCTGAGTATAGTAACATGTAGCCATTATTGTGAATGGATACATATGAGCAGACAAGGCAGCAAACAGAATCTTAGTGTCAGAATTGATAGGACTTTAACTGTTTGTAGGCATTTCTTCTGCCCTACTCTCACCTCATCAACTTATGGACTCTAGCCATATTGTGCCTGAACTGGAGTCAGTGTCCAGAGGCTATATCTCGGTTGGCAAACACAGTATTCCACCATCTCCTCTAAGACTGGGGAAGAGAGGAAAAAGAACTTATAAGTTTACTGAGAGACTTCTGTGTCTAGCACACTTCATTTACTTTAGTTTTCATAGTTAGGTTAATACAGATTGTTTGCTATAATAAACACCTCCCAACCCCAATATTAGTGGCTTAGCACATAATGTTTATTTCTTGCTTATCCCTCAGACTGACATGAGTTGGATGGCTCTACTCCAAACCGTGTTCAGGACTCATCTTCTTCCATCTTTTGGCCTCACTGTATTGGTGTAGCTTTCCGGTTGCTCTGGCATCACTCAACAGGCAGACAGGAGAAGAGAGAGGGCCAGGGAGAAAGCATACCTACCATTATAACTTAAAACTGTTTTATTGATTCCCAGGTCACTTTTTGGAAGGAGACATTACATAGGTCAGAGTGGTTGGAGAAGGGCTTCCAGATGAGTTGGGATTAGAGCTGCATCCTAAAACACTGGTATGATCTGATGATAGAAAAAGAGAATTGAGGAGAGTTTATCTGGACGTGTTGGGACGCCATGAGCAATGCACAGCATTATGGAAGAGCAAGATGTTTTTGGAGAAGCATGGAATCCCCTGTTGGGTAATGACTAGTATTTGTTGAACTCCTACTCTGTACTAGACACCATGCAGTGCACTGTTTAGATGCCACTGTGACATGCCACGTACCAGGCAGAAATGAGCCTTGATAATATAGCATTCTGTAAATAGGCTGGTTTTCATGTTTGACTCATTCGATGCCCCAGATTGTATGCTTCTCCCTCCTATGTCTTCTTTCCCAAGGGTATATAGACCCCTTCAACCTGGGGCCTCATCATGACTCAGAGAGGGAAATAGCTCGCCCAGTGTAACCCCTGAGCATGATTTATGAAACAGGACATATCCAAATTTTCACCACGCTGGAGCTATTCAATTTTCTCTAATGGCTTTTATCTGAGAGTTATGTCTGTTCGTGGCAGTCACGACCAGTAAGTCATTAGATTAAAGTATACTGATTGTTAATTTTAGCACCCTGGGATCTGGGCCCAGTGAGAGAGGACTCTCGCTTTTGCAAATGAGAGCTAAGGAGCATTTGAGCAGTTGGCTAACATTCACATCAGGAAAAAGCAGAAAGTAAGAAGGGATAATTAAAAAGTTAAAGAGTAAAAAGCAGTCGACTAGCTGGATATAGTTTAGGAGACTGCAGAATGGCCTCCATCTAGCTGCCCCTCCACCCCCCCCCAACTGGGTCCTTGTCCTCACAGGAAGAGAGACAGAACCAGTCTTCTAGTAAGCACCTTGTTGTGCCAGGTACTTCACATCTGTGATCTCACTGATCCACATAGCAATGCCATGAGGAGGGAACCATTACTTCCATTATCCTTATTATGCACCCCACTTCACAGATAAGGACACTTCATGCCCAAGGCCACACAGCTAGTAACTGACTCTGAATGTGCATTCTTAAGAGGTTCTGAATGGTGGGGGGTGGCCCCAAACCCAGCCTAGCTTCTCTCATGGGCTACACTCTGCCTAAGGTCTTGGACATCTGGGGTGTCAGTTTCTCACTTCAAACTACTGGGTAATCAGCAGTTCAGGGCCAGCTCCCACATGGCAGGAACTGCAGTTTCCTTGCATGGTTCAGGGCTAGGTTCTCCTCTTATGGGCAGCTGGGGTATCATAGCCCCAGAGGCAGGAAGGGCCCATCCTGAGATACAAGATGGGGGCAGCCATGGCTTTCCTGGCTCCAGGAATTTGGGCTTCTCCCTGGGACTATTACAATTGCTCATTTAAGAGAGGCTGCCTGGCAGTTGACTTTGACAAGTTGGAGCCATTTAGAGGATGGGAGATCATATTGATCAGGGACTGGGGCACCCGGAGCTCAGCAGGGAGAGCTTAACTCTGGCTCCTTTCACTTATGCCTCTGAGGACTCATGGACATCTCTGCGTCAACCTGCCTGCCTTATTCCAAGGCTGAGCTGAACTAGACCAGGACTCCCTGCAGTTTCCCTATCCACTGTTCATTTCCCCATGCTTGGTAGCCACAGCAAAGGAGAAAGAGCATGAGTAATTATCCTGGTTTTACAGACGGGGAACTGCCGGATCCACTGATCTCCTAGGGAAAATCACACTGAGCCTGGGTGGGTCTCTCTGGGCTCTAAGCAGACAAAGCCTTGTTTGGATTTCTTATGGGGAAGTCTGGGGGAGTGAGGAAACCCGGATGCAGGTCCCAGATATAGCTCAGGTGGCTGTGTGACCACAGGCAGATCTCTTCCTCTCTCTGAACATGTCTCTCCATCTGCCCATGTTAAGCTCTCTGTGATTCAGTTCCCTCACCTGAAAAATGGGGATAACAAGAGCTGTGCATAAGATTATTCTGAGGATGAAATGTAAACTATTTACAACAGTGCCTGACAAATAGCACCCATTAAGTATTTCTCCCTCTTCCCCTCCTACTTATTCTAATTAACAGTATAGTTATTGTTATAAGGGACTAATCTCTAAAGCCTCCTGCTAATTCTAATACTCTAACATCATGATGTGAGCTCCTCCAGGAAGGCTGCCTACATCATGGCTGGAGGGCTCTAGTCCTACCCCTGACCTATTTGTGCAGGTGGGATTCTTGTAACCTTTTAGGTAAAGCCTAGAAGATAGATGTATCCAATTAATCAGGGGGAGGCTTGGGGCCTTGTCTGTCCTTGGTTGAAACTGTTCTGGCTCTGGAATTGAGGAGCAGGGCTGAGGTCTGATGCACAGTCCTTCTCGGCTGCCTGGCCAGGGTCTTCAGGGCCTGAGGGCTGGGTTCCGCTGCCTGGCAGCTGTAAAGAGCCACCCAAGCTTCCTCCAGGGAGCCGGGCCTCTCTATATTTCATGAGGCTCAGTCTACTCAGCCGGGCTAGGTGACAGCTTGCTTAGTTTCTTGTGTCTCCCCTGGGAATGAGGGTTCTTCAAGCATCTGATTGCTGCAGCATGCTGGCCACCCCAGCTATCAATACTGAAATATCTCCATCACTGCTGCCATCCTCCCACAGATCAACAGTGCCTCGAGTGGGGACAAGGAGGGAAGCTCATCGTTACCTCCCAAAGCTCATTGCAGTTGCCCTCCTTTTTACCCCAAGTCCATGGCTCCAACCCCAGAGCTTTGGTCATCCTCATGGGAGTTGCACTTGTCTCTTAAATGGACCACTGCTACTGGCTTCACTCCCTGGAGTCCATCCACTTACTGGTCACCATGGGAGCTGCAGTTCCACTCTGATCATGTCACTCCCCTGCTTAAACCTTCTGTGGTTCCCTATCACCCACAGGAAAGAATTAGTTCCTTTCATATGCAGGACCACAGAGGCACCTTCCCTCCAGCTGCCTGGGATAGATATGGGTCCCTGAATACTTGCTTCACTCTCTGGTCTTTTTGGCACCATGCACATTGCTCTTTTGGCACTGAATGTCCTTCTCCCATCTTCACCTGGCAAAATCCCACCCTGCATTTAGGACCCACTTCAGATGTCGTCTCCTCTAAGAAGTGTGGCCTACTTTCCCAGCTGAATGTGGCCACTCCTTTTTCTGCATTCCCACACTACTGGGATAATTTCCTCTAAACTCTGCCACCAGCCCGGAGTGCTCTCTTCGGCCTTTCAGAAGCACTTGCGGTTCCTTAATCTTCCCATGTTCTTCCCTCTGTCTGCTCACTCTTCCTTCCACACCTTCCTCTCTCCTGTGTTTTCACACTCCCCTTGCAAGTGTCAGCTTTGAGGTCATGCCTTGACCCCTTCTCCCCACCTGTTCTCCCTTGGTACTGCTGGGAAGCCCTCTGGATCTCCCTTAGCACCCACTTGCTTCTGCAATTTTTGCAGTTATGATGCAATGGTCTATTGCCCCTGTCTGTCTGTCTGTCTGGGAGAACCTGCCAGGCACAGAGTTGGGGGTGGGGAGGGAGCATGCCCAGCCGGGTGTGTTCAGACAGTGAGGGCTACAGAAACTCAGGAGGGGACAGGTGGCTTTGTCGCAGTGGGTGTTAGGATGCAGAGCCCTCTCCCTGCAGCATGCATGGTAGGAAAGGCCCTCCCACCACCCTCTCAATGACTACTTATCACACTGTGGCACGGTAGGCACCTGTCTCTCGAAGCCAGGGTGCTTTCAGTAAGAACCCATCCAGTCAGTCAATAAGTGCTAATGGATCTGATCACTGTGCATCAGGTACCGTGAGTATGAGTGGGGTGGGGGATAAAGTAGTGGGCAGGACAGATATCTAGTCCCTGCCCCTGGGATCCTCAAGGGAGGAAACACTAAGCTACTAATTTCAGTTAATTGTTTAGTTACCATTGTGATAAATTCTAGGGAGGAGAAATAATGAGGGAGCAGGGGATCACATAATGAGGGACTTGACTTCCCACGTTCTATTCCTTTCCCAGCCACCCTCCTCCCCCCATCCCCCCACCCCTACCTGCAGCTGCCTCCTCCCTGACCCTACTGCTGCAGTGGAGCTACTGCTTTCCATAATATTTACTGTCCTGCCCCTACAGCCCTTATGGATTCTGCAGATTAAATAATCCCAGCCCCGCCTCCAGCTGTACTGGGATTGGCCCATTAGACAATGGCAGAAGCCACCCCAGTCCCGGTTCTAATTGAATAATTTACTGTAAATCGCCTCCATTTCCTTCTGAGCCCAAGTTGGCTTGTTAGCCAAATGGAGGTGAGCAAGGCCTGCCTCTAATGGGATGTAGGAGCAGAATTGAGCTGTCCAAATGAGCAGTTTTCTCATCTGGCATGGAATTAAATCTGAGATACCTAAGGCTTCAAGTCCTTCTTGTAAACTAGCCTCTCCTTGGATGGGGAGGCACAGCCATGAACCCCACAGAACAAAGGCTGCATGCTCCAGAGTGCGATTTCCAATGAGTTAGGAAGGGCAGTGGATGGTGTTAGGGGTTTGGGCACGAGGTGATGGAGTTTCCTCTTTCTTCTCACTTCTGCCATGTGTCCTTTCTACCCCTCTCATGGGCAAGACAGCATCTTTGCCCCGAGATACATTTCTCAACAACTCCTTCCATGAGGAGGAACACTTCCTCTTGAAGCTACCATGTGTCAAGCACATGATTTTTATTTTATTTGTTTTGTTTTGTTTTAATCTATTAGGTGTTTTGCAAGTGATCTCATTTAATTCTTATGAAGCTCCTAGGAGGCAGGTATAATGGAGGGAACCACATTCATGGGGGTTCACGATTTTCTCAAGGTCAGGTACCAATCTGGTACAGAGTCAGGATTTGAATCCAGATCTGTCAGACCCCAAAATTCAAGTTCCTCTTGCAACAACATTGAGGACAGACCATGGGGCGGCAAAGGGGTTACTTAGAGTCCATTTCCTGACACGCTGTGTGGCTTTGGAGGTGTGTACTCGGAATCTGCTCAATAGGATGCATCCAGTGTAGGGCAGTAGGGGAGGTGGCTGCCAGGGCAGCAGCCTTTAGGGGCTTTCCCAAGGGCTGCATGCTGGAAACAGGTCTCTCTGTAAAGCTAGTGACACTTTAGGCTTTAGCTGACTGTGGTTTCCTCATCCTCTGATCCTTTTGGGGCCCACAATTGTCCACAGGACTCTCACAAAAGGAACCAAGAAATGAGGAACAGAGGGACATCCACAATGTCCGTGCCGGTCTTCTCTCCACCATTTGACTGCAGTCTTTGCAATCTGCTTCATTTCTCCAGGGACTGTTCTTCTGCCCTCTGGCTGCATTACCGAGAGCCGGCACTAGATGAAGGTGGAGAACTTACAGTCCTTCCGGTGATGGGAGCTGAGGGAGGCACTGGGGACAGGGAAGAGGACTGGCTGGCTGTGAAGGCTTGGGGCTGGGTGTGGTTGCTGCCATGGAACAGAGTCAGGCCTCCTGTTAGCAAATGCTGGACACGTGCCACTTGTTTGTTGCTGTCATCATCTCCACCTCCCCTGGCACCTCTCCTCTAAATCCTCAAACCTGGATCCTAGTCCTCTGTCACCTACCAGCGGTGTGATCTTGAACAATGCACATACCTCCACTGAATTTCAGAGTCTCCTCAGTAACAGGAGGAGGATGATAGTATTCAGTGAGTTAATACCATATGAGGCATTTAGAACAGTGCTTGGCTCATGGTACACACTCAATAAATATTAGCTATTATTATTGGTGTAGACACTTCATAAACATCAGCTGGATTAAACTCTTGGTCCTTCGTATCCCACTTTCCAGATATTTTCTCTTACCTGTTCCTCATCCCCATTGAATATGAGCTAATCTGATTTACAATCCTGGCTTCAACCATGCAGTTCATTATGTAGGGTCTTGGGATCAGTCCCACATTAAGCAAGATGTGGTTTCAGGCATCAAGGAGTCTTGTCCTATTGGGGGAAAGAGGAAGGCATAAATAATATAGTGAATAGGGCCATGATACAGATGCTTCTCAGATGTCCCCAGGAGGCTTCCCCAGCCTCTGGGAAAACATGCAATCACAAGAACCAAGGTTTTGTTTGCTGGAAGTCTCCACCGGCACAACTCTGGGAGGCTATGGGCGAAACAGATGAACAAGAACATTTCATCAGGGCATTTAAGGGAAATCAAGATATATCAGGTTTATTGTTGCATTCCCCTCTGCTAGGAGCCCAGTGGTCCCTAATGAAATGGAAGCAGATGGTTTGGGTATGACTTGTTCTACTGTGCTCTAGCTGGCTTCTGTCCAAAGGGCTCACAGATCGGCCATTAGGCATCTGTTCTAGAATTTCGTGGTCACCAAGCTATGTTTCTAGAATCCACCTCTTAGAATTCAGATCATTCTCTTGCATCCAGGCTTCTGCTCATGACAGCTCTCTCTTTGTCTAGGCCCATCAGATATGACTTGATCAGATCCAAAGGCCCTCCAATACCCAGGGCATGCTTCATCTCCTCAAAGAACCCTAACTGCTTCATACTTTTTCAAAAGGGCCTTGGAGCTTCCTTATCATCTCCGTGTCCTCACCTGCCATAAGTTTGAATTCCCTCTTCATTGTTCTTATTCTGTACCCCTTTCTTCTTTGTGACAGAGATGGAGATAAAATAAGATCTGCTTGCTCACTGCTATCTGATGACATCATAGCATTCACTCTGAGAAGTTGGTATTTCCCTTTTGGGTTCAAACAAATTGGAAAGAGAACAGTTACCTCTTTTTGTTGTTTTTTTTTCTTTTGTGCCATCCTTTTGTGCCTGCTGACTCACTGAGTTTCAAAAATATACTTTTTCAATAATGATAATAATGTGAGAAATAATGGTGATACTCCTGATGTTGATGGGCCCTATCAAAGCTTTATGTGCTTTGTCTTACTTTCTGCATCTCTCTCAACCTAGCTGACCACAGGGCTGAGTACACAGTGGACTCTCCAGGCTGAAGAGTAACAAAGGCTACTATTTATCGAGCTCTCACCCTGGCTTGACATTTCCATATTCTTTATGTCTTGTCATTGCTATAATAGCCCTGTACAATAGATAGTATTATTCTCAGTTACAGATAAAGAATTAGGGCTCAGCGGAAAGGTATTAAAAATGTGTTCCACTCATCTTTTCAATAGACCCATAGAGTGCTTGTTGCACACTTGTCTCTTAGCTCGGTGCTAGGAGCACAAAGGGTCCCTGCCCTTGAGGGGTTCATAGGGTGGTGGGACCCATGGACTGAGAGACAGGCAGTGGCAGTGAGTCTCTGGAATTACATAATGCCCTAGTTTATTCTGAGCTCCTGTCTCATACTTTTCAGATCAGCTGTCGTATTCTTTATTCCAGGCAGCATAAAGGGTACTTTATGTCCAGCACGATCACTATTAAAATAAAGTCCTCCTCCACTCTTTTCTTATAAGGGCCATTTGTAATCATGGAGTAGAAGTTCAGTTTTTCTGGACTTATCTCGCCCTTGTCAGCTGTCATCTTCCCACAAGCTCATACTTGCGTTTTCTCTCAAAGTCTTGAAATCTGCCGTCCTCAAGCACAGGGCAGGCTGGATATGGCCAATCCCCTCTTCTGTTGCTTTGCCCAGGCATCAGCGACAGAATCTCCATTTTCCTCAGGGAGGCCTTCCTCACCAGCTTGGAGAAGGAGGTGGTGGAGAGGGGAGAACAAGGAAGGGCCAAGGCAACAAGGGGAGTCAAACAGGTGGGCAACTGATTTGATGGAGGGAGGACACCATTGTCTTGGTGCAACCTGTGAGGCACAGACAACCCTGGTGGGTCATCAGTGCTGGGACTGAGGCCCCTGGAGCCTGGTTTATCTTTACCAGTTAGACTCCTTTTGGCTGTCCACTAACAAAATCCTCACTTTAAACAACAAGGACTTTATCATCTTATGTAATAAGAAGGCCTAGGGGTCGACCAGACTCCAGGGTTCTTTGATTCAGTGGCTCAGTGATCAAGGACCCAGATTTATTATTCTCTGTGTGCCAGCTTTATTCTCCCAGCTAGGCCCTCTCTTGGTTGCAAGATAGTCTCCAGCAGCAATGAAGTGACGTATTTCCTTGTTCAGGTCCAGTGGGAGAGAGACTGTCTCCTGTGGTTTGCAGTTAGGAGAAAGAAAACTTTTTCTAGAAGCAATCCTATCATGGCTCATTGGTTCAAATTGAGTCCCATGCCTATTCCTGAACCAGTTACTAGCAGTTTGGGTGAAATTATATCATCTGAAGTGGAATGGATTTTGGGAAGCAACCACCATGCCCATTACAGAGTCACATTTCCCATGCATAATCAACGTGAATGACCCAGCGCTGTGATGGTTATAGAGAATTAGCATGTAGACTTTCCAGATTTAGCAAATAACACAGGCTGCCCAGTTAAATGTGAGTTTCAGATAAACCATAGATACTTTTAAAGTATGAGTACGTCCCACGCAATATTTGCTGGTCTGTGTGTCCCAATGTTTGGTACAAAGCAAGATGGGTCAAGTAAATGTTTGATAGTGCGAGATAAAAGATTATAGGAATTCACGGTGAGCTTGGGACATTAGACTAAGTCCTGCACTACTTGTGTGAGGACAATGGAGTGTAAACTGGTTCAAAAAGGGAGGAGGGTTAGGGAGCCTTCCCTCCAGAGCTGCCTTGGCTCCTGGTGGCCTGGATCTTGGAGCGAAAGTGATTGTGCCTACTGTCTCAGGGCATCTGTTGACCCTGTCCTGCCCTCTTTCTCCAGGGTCACGACCACTGTGGGCAAGCCTTGCTGCAGATTGGGATCAACATGATGGCATTGCCTGGAGGCCGCCACCTGGACTCCATTCCTCTGCCGGGTCAGCGGTAAGTCCCGTAGGCATCTCTGAGGGCCAGGCCTGCTCCATCTGGCCTCTGGCTGAGGCCCGGCTCCAGGATCTTGAGGCTGCAGGTGTCCCCACCTCTTCATGTACTGTCCTGGGGAGGGAGCTTAAGACAAAGTATTGGGGATGCTATGTTCACTCAGCAAATATTGATGTAACTGGGCCCTGAGACATGAAGGAATCAGGCATGTCCAGTTCCCCAAGGGACGGTCCCCGTAAGATGCAGGCAGACAATGAAACAAATAATTGATTGGAGTATTCTGCTAAGAATGAAGTTAATGCGTTCCTGATCCCACCTGGGACAGGAGGCTGGAGCCATTGGGGACCCTTGGGGTTATGGAAGTCTCTCTCTGAGCCTCTTGAAAGGGACATCTTTAGGTGTCCTTAGGTCTTCTCTTTCTTCAAGGGCACCAGGAGAGAACTTAGCACATAATTGATCCTCTGGAAATATTTGTTGCCCTGAGCTGGGTTGTGGGGAGGGGAAAGCGGTAGGGAGGAAGATGGAGGAATACACTGAGTAGAGGGTGAAGGCCAGATGATGAAGTGAGAAGAAGGAGAGATGGAGGCACCAGAGGTAACCTCACACATCTAGGAGCTGTGGAGACCTGGCTGGTCCTGGGGCCCAGAGCCAGAACCAAAGGGGAATCTATGGTGACCCATTGTCCCAGATGCCCAGGACTATCCTGATTTGGGCCCTGAAACTTTAGTGACTTTGAAAATACCTCAGCCCTGGGCAAACTGGTCTGTTTGGTCAGTAATACAGGTTTGATCTACAGAGGAAGTGTGCAAATGAATGCTCAAGGGTTTCTGCCTTGCTTTTTAAATTTTTTTCTGAGACATTTTGATGGGGTTGTTTTGAGGCAACAGAATCCAAGTAGCTCTTACAAGACTGTTAGATCATTGTTTTGTTTTACATATTACATGTATCACTGACATCTTACCTTTATTCTGTCCTTCACCTCCACCTGAATTAGAGGGGATTTCAACTTACCATTCCTTTCTTTCTAAGTTTATTTATTTTATTTTGAGAGAGAGAGAACAGAGGAGGGAGGTGGAGAGAGAGAGAGAGAGAGAGAGAGAGAGACAGAATCCCAAGGAAGCTCTGAGCTGAGTGTAGAACCTGATGCAGGACTCGATCCCACACACCGTGAAGTCACGACCTGAGCCAAAATGAAGAGTTGAACGCATAACTGAGTGAGCCACCCAGGCACCCCACACATTGTTCATTTCCATGTTGTTTGGGTTTTGAGTATTTTTCTTACTGTATGTTGCTTTTAAAAGCAGAAAAAAAAATGAGTATTTGCTAGAAGTCTACTGGTACTAGGCTAACCCCTGTGAGGCCATCTTATGAGGTGTGACGTGCAGTTCTTGCATGATATTTATAATGGAACACGCTGTTAGAGATGCAGTTAGGACTTTTCTGTTCAGCCTAACACTGAGAATTAGGGATCCCATGGGGGCCCAAATATCTTCCCACACAGTGTGTCTTAGGCAGAGCTCAGGGATTATGAGATGCAAACCCATTGGGATGCATGTGTTGGAGTGGCTGATGGCCTTTCATGAGGTAACCAGGTGTCTTCAGCTTTGAACTCATGACTGCTTGTTTTCAAAGCCAGGTTCTTCCCCTTACTAGCTGTGTGGCTTTGTGCAAGTTCTTGAACCCCATCAGACCCCCAGTTCCCTCACGTATGAAATGGGATGAAAATAGTACCTATTTCATAGGGTTAATGTGTGAATTGAATCAGTTGCTATGTGCAGTGTCTCACTCAGGGAAAGCTGCATAGGGGGCGCTATTGTTTATTGAGTGCCTACTGCATGTCAGAGGTGCATGTGGCTCTTCATGAAGGTGATCTCAGGGAAGTCTTCTAGAAATCCCTTCCCTGACCCCTCTTGCCAAATGATCTCACTGAGAAAATAAGAAATCAACAGACACTCCTAGCAGCTTCATATTTTAAACCAGGAGAAAGTGGAGCTGTTCTAGATGAAGTGTTCATAGTCTTGCCTGGCTGCTGTCCACGCTGGGCAGTGGGTCGGTACCTATGAACCAGGTGGGCAGCAACAGCTCTGGCAGTGTGTTGGCTGGTGAGCAACCTGGGGAGCTTCCCAGGTGTGATCTGAAACGAGGCCCTGTAAGCAAAGGGCAGAGAGAGTCCAAAGAAGGAGGCAGGCTGCCCAGATTGGCAGACAGCAGGTTACATAGGCAAGGGAACTTATTATATATGAGGCTTGTTTGGAGCAGCAGCAAGACGTGTAGATTCCATACCTGCTGCCAAATCTTAAAACTTTATATGGAGGCCTTAGGTGTAGTATATGCTCCAGAGTCTCAGCACCACATCACTATCTCAAGGTTGTTTGCCAAGGACAGCCCCTGGGAGTGGGGAGGGCAAGTGGAATGCACATTCCAAGGACAGGGGTGGGGGTGAGGAGCCCTGGATGGCCGGGGTCCAGGGCACGGGTGAACCGATGGCCACGTCCTTTTGATGACCTCATCTAACACAATAGGGCTTTGGGACGATTCCTCAGAGCCTCCTGGGTCCTGGGACTGTCAGACCAGAACCTGTGCTGGGGCTGGGGGAGCTGCTGTCACAGGGCAGCTTAGGATCGTGATTAGGAGTCAGGACTGCCTCCACTCCTCTTAGTTCTGCTGCATATTAGTTATAACCTCAGGCTTCAGCTTTCTTCATCTATGAAATGCAGATATTTATACTGACGTCATTGGATTGTACTGAAATTTAAGATAATATATACAGTGCATCCTGCCTGCACACAGGAACTGCTAGATCCATGGTAACCTCTTCAGATGAAGACAAGATCCCTGGAGTAGAAAATGTGGGGCAAAGGTAGATCAGACCCTGGCCCCTTTCAACCTCTGGGAACCACTGTCTCTCTGTCACACTTCCAATCTCCTCAGAAGTTTTAAGGATAAAAGGAAATTAAATTACATGAAAATGATGTAGAAATTAGATTACTCTTCTTTTTGGATGCAGGCTAGTGTTTCTAACTTGTTATTTATTGTACACCCGTACTTTGGGAGGAAAGCCCTGGACTAGCATGACCCCAGGTCTGGCTGGCCGCAAAGCTACCACCTGAGAAGGGGTTTGCTTAGAATGTCTTCAGCCCCAAAGTTCTGATAGGGCAGGGCGGGCTGCACAGACAAGGTGGTATTTCCTTTAATGTGTTCATTGCCTGGTACTGCGGGAATATTAGGGGAACACAGTCCCTGGGCCCTACTAGGTTATTAATTGTTTGTGTTCTAGGGGCATGTGCACGGGCCATGTTCATGAAAAAGGCTTATGTGTCCTTACGGGATGTCAGAAGGGTTAATTTATCCAATCTGATGCTGCATTGTGGACAGATAATAGCAGCCACCTCGTCTTTCCTTTTGTTCCACGCTATAGAGGCCTCTTTAGTGGGGAATAACACCGTGGTTATTGTCCCCAGATAAATAATTAATGCTGGATAATTGACTTCTTTCTGCTGTGTTTCATTGAAGCTGAATTTCACTCTAAAGTGCCATTCAGTGTTCATTTCAATGTGCAAAATAAACAAATAGCTACAAGATGCGTGCGATCACCCAGCAGCTTGGGTGAACCGTATGGGTTAGGCCTTTGTTATTTGAGACCCTTATGAGTAAATAGCATCAGAAAAGTGTGGGCTCCTGGGAGAGGGTGGCATCAGCGGCATGGAATCCCATGCCGAGTCGGCTTGGGTGGTAGGAGAGGGAATGTCAGGGTTCTCAACCCCAACTTCCACTGCATCTCCTAGAAAGCTTTCATGTTTAAAAATAACAAAATAAACAAGTCAGAGAACAAAGCCCTCCTCTTGGAAACTTCAGTGTGGGTCGAAGTGGCTGAAAACATACAGGCCTTGGGTTCAGACTTGGGGTCAAGTCCCAGCTCCGCTTCCTACCGGCCGTGTGACCTTGGCTCCCGCTGAATGAGCCCGTCAGACCGCACACACGTGTGCTGATTGTTATCTCTATTTTGCAAGTGATGGGCCGCAGGTAGGGTTCTCTGCGAAGCAGCCTTTGGGACGGAGTTGAGAGTGGTTACTTGGGAGTGCCTTTGGGACCAGCACCCAGGGAAGGGAGAAGACAGAGTCAGGACTAGGTGGAGGAAGAAGGTGAGTTGAGTGACTTCAGCTACCCTCACAGGGAGCCTTGAAATCACAGTTTTGTTCATCGGCCAGGGTGGCCAGGGCCTTACATCCCACTTGATACGTGGGCATTTGTGGCCCAGGGCATGACCTTAGGTAAGGTAGCTCTGAGACAGTTTGAGGGCCTGGCGACTGGAGGCTGCTAGCTAATGACAATTTCAGCAGCTGGAGCAAGTCCTTCCTTAAAGGGGAATCTGAGCAGCACATACATCTGCCCCATGAGGAAACTAAGGCTTGAGGAGGTTAAGTTACTTGCCCAAGGTCAGAGCTTTAAGGAACAGAGCTTGGATAGATGTTCCCAGTTGGTGCTCGAGCCTAAGTGCTGGCCAATTACCTATCCAGTCTGTTCCACAGTGTTCTTGGAGGCGTCACACAAACAAACCATTCACTCATTCATTCAGGTAGTTATTTACTCATTGGCTTTCAACAAAAGTTTTCTACACGTATGGTACTGAGTGCAGATCAAGTTCCTTGTACGATGCTTGGGTGCTTCAGGGCATGTTGGTGACCGAACTGGGGATGTTCCCTTCCCTCATGGAGCTCACTGATTCATCCCTTGACCTGGTCAGGCCTGGGTGTGTGGCAAGTATACAACTCGGATCTTTTGTCTGGGACCTCCTCTCACTGTTGGTGAACCACTTTCTCACCTGGTTTCCGTTCAGCCCAGAGTCTGAGATGAGCCAGTATGGGTGTGGCTGCAGCTAATGGCAGGCATTAGCCCCTGGCCTGCTGGCAAGGAGCCTCCAGCTTCTGAGCCACTGGAGGCCACCACAGGCCAGCCTGTCTCCAAGCAGATAATGGGTTACATGTGTGCACCCCTGGTCTGTGGCTTGTTTTCTGCTGCTGGCCTGTTTTCTGTGCCTGCGGTGAAATGTGCAGACTGTAATTGTCAATGGGATAATTGGATATTTTTCTGTTGTTTAAACAGAAAGGAAAGCCGATCACAGTTAGACTTGAATTCCCTCACTTCTCTCATCTCCCAAGAGAAATCCACAGAAACACAGGCGTGACCTTGAGAAGGCAGAGGGACAGTGATTCAATAGTTATTTTTAGGGTAAAAGGTTGGGTTTAAATTCCCATTCAATATCGGGAACTGGGATCATAGAAGCATCGAATGTTACTCCTTCCTAGAGCTCATCTGTGTCATCCCCATAAGATGGGGAAACTGAGGCCCAGAGAAGGGAATGGAGCTGTCAAAAAACTCTTCAGGCCCCTACCCACCTATTTGTGGAGTCCTGCCTTTTCTGAGCTGTTCCTTATGCTCTTTCTAGAATCGCTGTGTCCTAGCCCCAGTGGAATTCTCATGACAGTGATCAGTGGTAGACCAGCTTCATTCATTCACTCATTCAAATGAGATTTATTTTGGACTAAGAATTTACTTTGGGCCAGGTGCTAGGTTGTGGGGTAATGATTTAAGCAAATGTCATTACCTTTCTCAATGATAAATGTCCCAAGGGCCAAAATAATTTCTGATTCATGTTTGTGCTCCTGTGATTAGAATATACACAGTAGGAGCTCAATACGTGGTTGTTGAATGAATAAATTTTTAATAAATGTTTGATGAATGAATGGTAAATGGCTGAGGAGCCTCAGGTGACTGTGAGAAATTAATTAAATAGCTTGGATTTTGTTTCTCTCCTCAAGACACTCTCCAGCAAACTCTTTTCATTCTTTTTGGTAGAAAGTTGCTGCTTGGAGGAGAAGAGTAAGCTAGTTTTAGCTTGATTAATTTGAATCTTCTTTCTGAGTGCAAGCCAAAGATTTAATTGTTTGATGGAGTCAGGGAGCTGGAAAGACAATTTTTTTCTTCTAAAGAAAAGTAATTCAGAAATATATTTAGTCTTTGGTTTTATGTTTACTGGAAAAAAAGTCCGCAAGCTCATCATTAAATCTTTTGCAGGAGAACCCAGTACAGTGAGGAACATAGACTAGAAACCAGAGGCTGCCCTCCTTCCCTTTTTCCCCTTCCTTCCTTCCTTCCTTCCTTCCTTCCTTCCTCCTTCCCTCCCTTCCTTCCTTCCTTCCTTCCTTCCTTCCTTCCTTCCTTCCTTCCTTCCTTCCTTCCTTCTTCCTTCTCTCCCTCCCAGTCCTGGCTCTATACTAAACTGCTGTGTGTCCTTGGACAATCTTTCCCCCTCTCTGAGCTTTAGTTTCTTCATCTGAGGATAAGGAGGCAGACAAAAGTTTCCCTAGGGACCTTTCCAGCTCTAATCTTCTAGGAGTCTGTGAATGAGTTTTGGAGAGTCTGTTCCCTTTTCTGGACAAAAATGTCACACTTCAGAGCCTAGGGCTGGGAAAGCAATTCCACTGACCAAAACAAGGTCTTCTCATTCCTTCCTGTGAAATGCACATAAAGGTCCAGTGTTTGCCTTGAAGCCAGGATGAACACTGCAAGGCATCCTAGCTTGGGAACCCCTTCCGGCATCTGAGGGTATGCCCCATTAGGGTTTTATGGAAGTTCTTGGTATATCTAGGAGAAATGTTCTATAGGGGGAAGAGGGTGCCCTGCTTTGATGGGATGTAATACAGATAAATCCATGAATCCCAGAACCCCAGTATTTCAATAATTTGAACTCCTTGTTTTTGATTCTGCCTCCACTCCTCCGGATTACACTTAGAACTTGCCATTTTCCCAGCATGTGGCTCCATGCCTCCACTCCTTTGTGCAGGCTGTTTCTTCTGTCAGAAACCCTATTATCTTCCAACTCTGCTTCCCCTCCTGGGACACTCGAAGGGGAGCTTTGTCAGATATCATAGCTTGGACTAAGCCTTCCTTCTCTCTGGTCCCACAGTTCTTTCTGCTGACCTCAAAATGCCATGTGTAGCCCGATGAACCATAATTGCTTCTTTATGGTCATTCATTTACTCATTCAGTAAATCCTTATGGTGCCTTTGATGTGCCAGGCATTGTACCGGAGGCAGGGAATGTGTCACTGTGCAAGAGAAGGTCCTGCCCTCTTGGGCATTCTCCTCTCATCAACCCCTGTAACACCAACACCCAGCCTAGTGCCTGGCACATTGGGGTCACTAAAGTTTGGAGGTCATTACCAAGTGTTCTTGGCATAGTAAAGTGTTCTTTAGCACAGAACTCTCCACATAGCAGGTAGAATAGAGTAGGGCAGGGAAGTCCAAATTCCGGATTTTGAAGGAATAAAGTTCCATTCTAACTGGAAAGAGATAAAAAATGAGCCAACCAGAGTGGAGGCATAGATCTCCATAAACTATCAACCCCCCGCCTCCGGGGTTTTGGGGAACAGCAGATGCCAGGCCAGTAGGATTAGCTGGGGATGAGAAACTGGTACCAGCATCTGGGGGCCATGGTGTGGGTCTGATGAGCTGGAAAAAATTGTTCACTTTGGCATCTGAAGGGTGAGTCACGGTTACCTTTCCCCAGTGATGGGCTTCTATGAATGAAGGGGGAAATCTGAGACAAAAGCAGAGGCAGGGCAAGGAGGGATGGGAGGGGACCTCTCTGCAGCTGAAAGTCTTGAGAGGGTCATTCCCCACCCCGTGTGCATGTCGCCCTGGCTTCCCTGCTCTGGTAGTATTTCTGGTGCAATCCTGTCAGAGATTCATGGTGGGGCCACTGGGCCAGGGGTTCCGTTCTGAATGTAAACAACACACACTCAATTCTCTCCCAGAAAGAAATGTGACAAAGGTTTGAAAAATGACCAGACATGCTATAGTCTTTAAATGATTATAAGCTTTAAAAAGGCATCGATATGTCACATAAGGGCTGTCTATCATAGCAGAGATGGTCCTGGCTGTGCATTTGAGGGTTTGAAGACATCAAAGAGCATAGCATACTTGTTAAGAGCAAGGCTCTGGTCTCAGATTGTCTAGATTCCTATTTCTACTTATCCACGGCGTAGCCTTGGACAAGTCACTTAACCTCCCAAATCTCAGTTATGTGGACCTCATGGGATTATTTTGAAGGTTAAGTAAACAATCAAGATAGAAGCAGGCCCTTAGCACAGTGCCCAGAATGTAATAAACACTTGATCAATGTTAGCTTTATTATCATTATTAGCAGTGAGGTCTTAGACAAGTTATGTAATGCTTCTAAGCCTGTTTCTACATTCATAAATCGGGGATGGTAATCTCCAGCCATCGGAGTGCTATTAAGGGCTGAAGGAGAGAGTGGTTGGTACATTGAGGGTGCTCTATTGTTGATAAGCCTCCCTGCTTTCTGTGTGGGTAGTTAAATCCCTCTGACTTCAGAGATACTTTAAGGGTCCCATTGTTTTCATACTGGCAATTTCTTGATACAAGACTATGCTGTTCCCTTCCCCTGTTCCACTTCCAGCCTGGATAATTCCAGCTTAAAAAAAATCATCCTACCAGTACCCTGGTATGTAGAGATGATTGTGGTTACATCTGGCTTTGTGTCTGGAATCTGCCAGACTGCAGAAAACCCAGATTTTAGGTCTTGGTCACCTTCTTCCAGATGTCCAGGAAAGCTGCCATTGGAGAATAAGAGGATTACTCAGGGAGTAGGTATCTGTTTCTCTCAGAGACTCCGATGAGAACTGGGCGGCACCCAGAAGCCCCATTCACTGTCTGGGATGCCCTCCCCGCTCCCCACACATGGGGGCAATCTTGACAGCCTCAGGCTCAGAATCCAGTTCACCATGGAGACCGAGAAAACCCAGCCCCAGTCCTGGCCCCCAGCCCCTCAGGCTCCTTGGCCAGAGCCCCTAACACGTCCTGACGGCAGCGGTTTTCCACCATGAAGGGAATGTGACTCATTGCCAGTCCATCTGCTTTGACCTTAATTTTCAATTCCCTTCCTCTGTGTGAGTAATCAGATCAGCCGTCTGCACTTGTAAAGGAAAGATTTCATGCACAGGGGAATGGCAGCTCGAGGTTCACAGCTGAGGACGGTTGACCCCTGGAGCTCCGAGGTTCAGGGACAGCAGGCTGTCCCCACCACACAGTGAGAGCTGCCTTGTTTAGCCAGACGTTCTCTGTTGGGGTCAAGCAGCAAATCCAGTAGGGGAGGTGGAGCCCAGGGAACCAGAGAGCTAATGACAGAGAGTCAGGCAAGCTATGCAATTATGGGATGCTCGGCTTTAACACAGGCCAAACCTTAATGAGCTGCAGTCCCTAGACTCTAAAATTGAGAAGAGGAGCTCATTATGTGGCGGCACAGTGGCCGAGGCTGGGAGTGGACCGGCTTGTGGCGGGGCCTGGCTGGGTTCACCGGCCCTAGTCTCCTCCCTAGGAAAGCTTGGGACCTCTTTGATGGACCTACCCCCAACATCTGCTGTGGCCTTGTGTGCCCCACTTGTCATCCTCCCCTAAAACCAAACAAAATGAGAACTAGCTCTTCGTTCAGTGGGTTTTCTATCTCAGCCAGGGCAGCACAGGTCACCCAGGCCTGACACCCAGGAGCCCGCGTTACCTTCCCTCCTTCACCCTCACATCCTCTCTTCTCCCTCCCAAACCACCCACTTCTTACTCTCCTGTGTCACTGCCAAGTTCAGGCTTCCATCTTCTCGCTGTTTTATACCCACTGTCTCCTGGTAGGTCAGCCTTCTGTCTCGTAGTTAATCTTGCTCCTATCCAGTTTTCTACTGACTCTCTGCACAATTATGTCACTGCCCTGCTCTACAGTGTTTTCAGTGGCTGCATATTATCTTTAAGATTAAACCCCAATTCCTAATCAAATCAGGGTCTTGGATCTCCTGGCCTGTGTCTCCCTTTAGGCCCTTCCTGGCCACTCCCTCAGAGAGTCCCCCGCCTGGCCCCATGCTTGAATCCAGTGAAACTCCTTGTCTTGTCTCTATTTTTATGCCTCTAGGCTTTTCCACACTTGCGTGGAGGTCTCTTTGCCCTTGTCATCCTGGCCAGCTCCTCTTCTCTAAGAACCAGGGCAAATGTCACTTCCTTTGTGTACATATTCCCAGGCCAAGTCAGGCCCTCTGTCTCCTGCGGTCCTCGGCTGTCCTGCTCACAGCTTCTTGATGGCTTCGTAATGGCACTGCGGTGTTTAGTTGTTAAGAGCACAGACTCTAAACTCTAGCGACTGGGTCTGGGTAATGGCTCCCCCACTTACCACCATGTGACCTCTCCTGACAGAAGTCTGCCCATCTCTGAAAGGGGATGATAATAGTTTTCTCTCTCTGGTTCGTGGGGAGGATTAAAAAAGATAATACCTGCAGAGGGCTTACAACACTGCCTGCCTCGTTGTACATTGGTTCCCATTGAAATGACTACTAGCATGGATTCCTGGTACTTTCTTGCCTGCTCAGGGTCCTAGCTGAGCTCCGTGAGTGCTGGAATTTTCTCCTGGTTGGCTTTGTCCTCAGCTTCTAAGACAGGCTGGTGAGCAGGTACACAGAAAATGCTGGGATATCAGGACCCCAGGCTTGGCCCCACCACGCGCTGGGTGTAGGACTCGGTAGGACAGGCAGCTTCTGGCCTCTACCTCTAGGGGTGCTTTAGGAGAGCAGCCCTGCCAGTGCAGCCTGAGGTGAAGGATCTTTGGTCCTCTGAGTCTGCCCACAACTGGGAATAGAGAACGTTGGTCAGAGCCCGAGGTTGGAGCTCTTGGAGGTTGGAGCAAGGGTGTGGTGGAGGAGAGGAGTCCTAGTGGTGGGGTCTGGAGGTTGTTGAGTCTATGGATGCTTGCCCATAGTGTGGACTGGCTCTTGGAAACCCTCTAGTAGTGATTTTCTACTGTCACCGGCATTTCCAAGCACTATCAGAGGTACCAGGATGGCAATTGACACATTCCATCTGTGAATTCTCCTAAACGATCCCCACTTTGGCAGATGAAAAGACTCTCCTTAGAGGAAGAGAACATAAGGGGAAAGACAAAGCTCAACTCTTTTCAGTCTAAACATCAGGTCCTGTGTTATAGCCGCGAAGGCTGAGGGCAGACTAAAGCTGAGCTCCTCTGTGTGAGAATGCGTGTATAATTATTACCCGACAGTGCTAAATGTGCCATTTGGACAGGGCATGGCCTCTGCCAGAGTCTAGAGTAGCACTTAAGCATGTGGGGTCTGGCGTGTGATGAGCTGGGTCAGAGCCAAGTTCTGCCACTTACAAGCGGGGTGATGTTGCAGGGTTCACTTTCCCTCTCCAAGAATGGGCTTCTTCAACTGTAAAAATAAGACAGTAAGAATCCCCTCCTCGGTGCATTACGAGAAGTAAATAAGATAATCCGCCTGAAGCCATCTGCATAAGAGATGGCACGAAGCCCAGCCTCAGTAAAGCTTGGTGGTAATGATTACGGGTTTCATCTTGACCCTCACAACAAGCCAGTGAGGCAGCACAGTGGTACTGGATAATGTTACTCCCATTTCCTGCTTAGTTCAGTGTCACACACATATGCCGAGCACCCCATCCTCAGCGTATCCGGTCCACTGCTCGGGGTGACATGTAGGGAGCACATGACAGACAGAAGCCCTGCCCTTGTAGTCTGGTGGATGAATTAATTATTAGTATTAATTCAGCACTGAAACAGTTGAGACCTGAGTCACAATGGGGGAAAGACAGGGTGCAACAGACATGTGGGACATAAGCTCAACTAAGGAGTCAGATAAACCTACTTCAGCAGAGACATTTAGGCAGATTTTAAGGTTGTGGAGGCATCACCAAGGTGAAGAGGAGATGGGGAGCGAGGGGCCAGCGTATGCAAAGGCTGGGCTGCTGGAAGTCACAGCAGAGGGAGTGAAAGAACTAACTCCTTGTGGCTGGGACAGTGGTTGGGAATGAGGGGAAAGCAGGCCAGGGAACTGTGGCTCCAAGCAGGCAAATGTCATGTGCAAGGGTACACAGCTATGAGGCCCCGGGTGACGGCGTCTCACGAGGTGTTCTTGCTGTTAGTACCGTCATAACTGGCTCCCCTGGGTACACTGGCCATGCCTATACACACGTGTGTCCTTTTAAGAGGTTGTTGAGAAATGAGTCATTCTTTAGTTAATGAAAGGCCAGGGAATGTTAATTAGCAGCCCCCCCCATCCCCTGGGGGACATCTAAAATGCCTGCATTCAACAGAGTTAGCAAGATGGGCTCTGACTCATCAGGAGTGGGCAGCTGTCAAATGAACATATTGGCTTATTGAATTGGAAACAGTTACCTGGAGCCAAATTCATGTTCCTTGGCTTTCTGAAACAGAAACAACAACGCACCCCACTGGGGTACCGGACGGACTGGGAAGTGGTGACGGCACGGGCTTTGGAGTTAGGAGGCCTGGAGGAAAGTTGAGGCTCTGCCATTGACAAGCTGGAGGAATTAATCTGAGCCTCAGTTTCCCCTCTTCTGTGAAGTGGGGTATTAAATACTATTGCTGAGAATACAAGACACAGATTGTATGTGCAAGCACTTGATATGTACTCAGCTCACACAAGGTACTCAACAAAGTTTTCTTTATAGCACATTTGGAACTATGCTAGATTTTTTTTTTTTTAGTTGATTTATTTAGAGTGGCCAGATCTCTTCCCTGCCTTCAAACCCTCCAATAGATTGATGGAAGGCCACAACCTGGAGAAATGGATGGAGCAAAGTGCCTATAGTGACATCATCCATGCGCCCTTCACAAATTACTCCTAGTTATTAGCGTCGGGGTACATTGGTGGACCCCATTTCCCCTAACCCATAATCCTGGAAGTATCTGAAATGTAGGACCAACTCTCTTACCATGTTATACTGGACAGTTTAATGAACAGAAAATGCTGTGGAGGACATATATCAAAGTGGGTAAGGATGGACAGTGAATGTGGGGATTTCTGGAAAACAGTCTGAAAACTCTTCCCAGTGCTACGGCTTGGAACAGAGGGTCCACACAGAACATGGCAGAGAGCACAAAAGATCATACAGGGGAAGAGACCAGCCCCAGCATAATAGGTGGATGCAAGAGGCATTTCACAGAGTCCACTGCAGGGAGAGAAAGCCTCCTTCCTGATTCTCACGTTCCCCAGGTGGGTCAGCTGCAAGTTGGGAATAGGACTTCTGTGAGCCTGCCGATTCCTTCAACGTGAACTTGGAGCAGTTGCAGATGGAGCGTTGCAGGGTGCCGATGCCCAGATAGCAAAAGCAGCTCAGTGTGGGATTCAGGCCGGATCAGAAGCAGGACAGTGAAACCATTGGGAGATTTGAACAAGATCAGAGAAGCAACATTTCCCTGAGTCCCAAGTGGCTGGGGCTTCACCAGGGCCTTAGTGAGGAGGGGCTGGAAGTTAATACCCTAACCACACTGTAAATTATTTATAGTTTGTTGCATAAATAATTACACTTAAATTAACTGTTTAGTAAACAGTTTACAATTCACTGCATAGCAGAGGGTAGGTTGAATGAATTTATGTGTTGTTTTTACAAAGCCCTTAGTGAGAGAGCCTTCCGGGCTGGGTTGGAGAGAGGCATAGGGGCTTGGTGGACCCAGCTGACATGTGGTGACAAGATTCCTTCAGTGTTCAGGAAGGAGTGAAAGAAGCCTGGGTGCTCCTGGTAGCTTCCAAGGCTCACATCTTCCTAATCTTACTCTTGCTCTAACCACATTCATCTCCCTGCTGTTTCTCAGACAAACCAGGCATGCTCCCAAGGAGGGAATTTGCACTGCCTGAGCCCTTTGCCTGGATTGCTCAGTACCCATACTTCAGTGAGCCTGGTTCTCTCACCACCTTGAGGTTTTTTGCTCACATCTTACTTTCTCAGTGAGCCTGACCACTTGTTTAAAATGGACTAACTTCCCTGACTACCACACGAGCAATCTTATCCATACTTACTCTTTAAAAAATTTTTTAAAAAATGTTTATTATTTTTGAGAGAGAGAATGACAGAGAGACAGAGCGCGAGGCGGGGAGGGACAAAGAGAGAAGGAGACACAGAATCTGAAGCAGGCTCCAGGCTCTGAGCTGTCAGCACAGAGCCCGATGTGGGGCTTGAACCCACAAACCATGAGATCATGCCCTGAGCTGAAGTCAGACACTCAACCGACTGAGCCACTCAGGCACCCCTCATCCATACTTACTCTAACTCCAATAGAAATTATCTGCTTTTAACATACCATATACATTCTCACTTGTATTTATTATTATTGTATTTGTTCCCCCCTGCTTTAGGGGGAGACGCAGATATATCTGTTTGTGTTGCTCACGCGTGTGTCCCAAGCAGCTAGAACAGTTCCTGCACGCAGTGGAGACTAAGGAAATATCTATTGAGTGAACACTCATGGTGGGATTTGTGTGAGTGTCTGGGCCACATATCCTGCACAGATGCTGGGAGTGCCTGGATGTTTCTGGAATGAAGGGCTACAGAAGGACAGTCTGGAGAAAGGGACTGGACACCAAAGAAGAAATGGGCTCACTAAACTCAACATGCCTCAAATGCAACTGTCTTCTGGACTTGTTTGGCCTCTCCATTTTGTGGCCGAAGTGAAGACTCTGGGGCTCTACTTTGTCCATGCTCATTCGTCATCTGTGTGAATCAGGATCTAGCCTTCAAGTTCAAGGGCGATTGGGAACGATTGTCCTCCAGCATCACTGTTAGCATTGCTTCCTTCTCACCTCATACTCGAAAGTAATTTTGCGGAATGTAAAGGCTCACATTTTTTTTTCTGCATTTTTAAAATATGTCGCTCTACTTAATTTCTGGTATAAAGCATCACTTTCACACCCAAAATTCTTTTAATTTTTTTTTTTTTAATTTCTAGGAGAGAGAGAGAGACAGCGTGAGCAGGGGAGGGTCAGAGAGAGAGGTAGTCACAGACTGAAACAGGCTCCAGGCTCTGAGCTGGCAGTCAGCACAGAGCCCGACGCTGGGCTCGAACCCACGAACCGCGAGATCATGACCTAAGCGAAAGTCGGACGCTTAACCAACTAAGCCACCCAGGCGCCCCTCACACCCAAAATTCTGATGATAACATGACCTCCTGTCCCTTACAAGTAAAATGCATTTCGAGATGCACAAAGCATTTCCTTTCTTTCTTCTTAAAAGTCCAGTAATCTTAGTAGAATATGTGTTATATGTTTCTTTCCATGTATGGAGTATGCCCTTTCAATATGTAGTTCAAACAATATTTTTTCCGCAGGAATGTTTTCCTAGTTTATAGCTTCTCACATGTATTTTGATGCTGTGTTTTGGGTTCCTTCCAAAGGAACTCTTATTATATGTGTATTGGATCCTATCTGCCTCTCTTTAATATTTGCCACATTCTCACAAATCCTTTTAATTTCTGTCTTTTAATTTAAAACATTCTTCCCTTTTGTGCATTTGATTTTCATAAGGCATTATCTCATGTTTTCATCTTGTATCGTCTTTGTTTCTAAAATGGCATTTTCTTTTTATTTCTAATTATTTTCTTAGTTAAGATAGCTGAGGTTTCATGCTTCTCTTTCACATCTTATATCATTTTTTAAAATGTTAAGCTCATTTTCAAATCGTATACACATTTTAGTTTCCTTCTGTTTTGTGAGTACATTTTCCTGGCATTTTCTAATTGTAGGGATAATTTTGTTATTTCGTCTCTTTCTAAAATGACCATGCATGGGATGAGACCTGAATAATTTTTGTGTTGCTCATTTTTATGTGAAATGAGTTTGCATGAACTTTTTGAGGGAGGCGGGGTTCAGGAAAACTGTTCTAAATTCATAGAGCTCCATCTTCTTCTGTTTCTGTGTAAGGTTCAAAGTAGGGTGCTCTGCTTCCACCTCCTACACAGATCTGAGTGAACATCTCTTGCCTTTGTCTCTGAGGCCCTTGTCCTGCTCAATTTTGATTTTGCCTCCAGAAGTTTCTTCTTAATATGGCACGTTGTTGTAGAAGAGATTCCTGTTGGCTTAGTTTTGAGAGTTCCTAGTAGGTGCCCTCCACTCACTTGCTATTGGAGAGGGAGATCCCTTTCCGGTTTCAGCCACTCTTCTGTCATGCTGTGCTTTCCAATAAATATCCTGGCGACTCTTGGCCCTCATATGCATCAAACACTATCTTCCTGGGTCCTCCTTGCTCCTCTTGTACGGATGATCCTGAGCAGGTCTTGCAGCTGTTAGTGTTTGGTCCCCGCCTGCTTGTCTTTTGAGCTTTGTGGGGATATTTTATCATCTAGTTTTGATCCAAAGGGTTTTGGTTTTGGTATCTTTGTTGTTCTGTCAACTTTTCATGTGGAGGTTTAGATTTAAAAACTGCTGTCACGGGGCGCTTGGGTGCCTCAGTCGGTTAAGTGTCTGACTTTGGCTCAGGTCATGATCTCATGGTGCGTAGGTTCGAGCCCCAAGCCTGCTTCAGATTTTGTATCTTCCTCTCTCTCTGCCACTCCCCCACTCATGCCGTGTCTCTCAAAAATAAATAAACGTTAAAAAAAACTTAAAAACTGCTGTCACTACTGCCATCTTCCCAGAATTTTCCTTATTTCTCTATTTTTAACTAATTAAGTTCTGATGATATAGCTGCTTTCATTGAAACTGCTCTAATAAGAACTAACACATATGATACCTCCTGTCAGACATTATTCTTAGCAAATATACATATATATATTTGCATATATATATCCATTTCACCTAATAATCACAGAAAGCCTCAGGGCAAGGTGCTATTATCATCTCCTTTCCACCACTGAGGAAACTGAAGCACAGAGAGGTTATGTAACTTGCCCAAAGCTATGCAGGTAGCTAGTGACCCGCTCTGGGATGCTCTGGGATTTAATCCAGGCAATCCAGCTCCAGAGTTCACACTCTCATGGGAACAGTGCTACCAAACAGAAGCTACATGATGCTTAGAAGACCCAGTGGCATGCCTGGTGCTGATGGTGGCACGATGGTATCCAGAAGATGCAGCAGTAAGAGACTAAATGGTGGCTGTGAGCAGCCTGAGATGTCTAGTGGAGTCAGACAGCATGATGGTGTCCAGAAGGAAAGATAGCCATGCTGGGTGGGCCTGGCAAGACCTGACAGCTAGGGTAATACTTAGTGTAAGGGTGCTAAGGGAAGAAAAGATGATAGATATTGGGGAGAATATATAGTTGACTTATGAACAATGCAGGGGTGTGGGGCACCGACACCCTCCCCCCACCACCACAGTTGAAGATCTGCATGTAACTTTGGACCCCTCCAAAACTTAACTGTTAATAGCTTAATTGACTGGAAGACTTACTGATAACAGAAAGTTGATCAACACATAATTTGTAGGTTATATTTATCATACACTATATTCTTACAATAAAGTAGAGAAAATAAACTGTTATTAAGAAAATTATAAGGAAGAGCAAATACATTACAGTACTGTATTATAAAAAAAAAATCCACACTTAAGTGGACCCGTGTAGTCCAAATCTGGCTTGTTCAAGGGCCACCTGTGTAGGAGATGAACAGTGGGGATGCCTGGAAATGCCTGCGATGGTGTTGGGATGAGAATGTGCTTGGGTTATATTTATTTATGTCTGTCTCTCCTCTTAGATGGTGTGAGTGTCCTAAGGGAAGGGATCGCCAGCACAAAGCCTGGCACATGGTCAACATCAATAGCGTTTCAATGAATCAGGTGGAGCAGTTAATACTTAGTGTTTTAAGCCTTATTGAATTGGGGTGAGGCTATTTTGTTTGTTACTGGTGTTACATGGGGACAGGCACTTCCTGTAGGAGCGAGGAGCTCCCTTCAGCCACTCCCCCAGGGCTTGAGTGTAGATAGTCACACCTTACCATTTGCCTAGAAGTTCTGAGACTTGGGACAGTGGTCATTAGGGCCCATGCTTTATGCAACCAGAGCACTGCTCAGTAGGATATTGGAATGTTTGTAAAATGGCTTGTACGGAAGGTTTCTCTGATTTTATTGACACCTGCTTCAAGTATTTCTTTTTCTCTTATTTCTTTTTTTCTTTTCAAGTTTATTTCTTTATTTTGAGAGAGAGAGAGAGAGAGAGCGCGAGAGCGAGTGAGCAGGAGGAGGACAGAGAGAGAGGGAAAGAGAGAATCCCCAAAAGGCTCCATCCTTGAGAGTACGTGGCTTGATCTCACAGACCATGAGATCATGACCTGAGCAAAAATCAAAAGTCAGACACTTAACCAGCAGAACCACCCAGGGGCCCCTCAAGTATTTCTGTTTAAAACAAAAACTTTTGTTTTTGGGTGGCTTAGTCTGTTAAGCAACCGACTTTTGCTTTCAGCTCAGGTCATGATCTCATGGTTCGTGAGTTTGAGACTCGCATTGGGCACTGCACTGATGGCACAGAGCCTGCCTGGGATGTTGTCTCCTTCTCTCTGGCCCTCCCCTGCTTGTGCTCGTGCACTCTCTCTATCTCAAAATAAAGAAATAAACTTAAAAAAATTAAAAGAAAAATTTTTATCATGGTGTCTTTTGTGGAACGTACTTCCCCAACTCTTAAACTGCACCTTATTGCGGGGAACTCACCTATGCTTTGTCTGACATCCCAGCCAAAGATGCAACCCATGTCTCCTGAAATGTAGTCCAGAACAGAGGACTGGGTGAGTTCAGGCATTCCTACGTTCCAAGCCAGAGCACAGAGCACTCATGCTCCTCTTATAACACCCCAGTAAGTTCAGGAAATGTTTCCAGCTGGTGTGGCAAGGCTTACACTCCATGTTTCCTAGGCAGTTTCTGGTTTACTTGATCAGTTAAATATTTATTGATCCATACTATGTGTCAGGCCTTGTGCTGAGTGCTGGTGATGCTGAGCTAAGTCAATGCCTGCCTTCGAGGACATCTCAAAGTTGGTGGGAGAGAGAGACCGGGGGAGGAACTGTAGAGTGTAGCCAGTAGGTAGATACTCTTTAGATTCAGGTTGCCTGCAGGGAGCTCCGGCTCTCTTAAGTCATGTAAGTCTTCTGTGCCTCTGTGTTTTCATCTGTAAAGTGGAGACCAGGAATAACTTAAGTTATTGTGAGAATAAAACAATGCATGATAATTGCACAACCCTTGGGGGTACTCTAAGGATCCAATAAATACTAATTATTATTACTGGTGGTTTTTATTTACTTTCCCTTTTCCTCTGCCTTCTGAACTGTTTTTCATCCAATTCCATATATTTTTTAAAATTAAAAAAAATTTTTTTTTCCCCAAACACAATTCTATTACAACCCCAACGATTCGGTTATAATTCGGATAGCTTGGGTACAAAGCATACTGGGTACAGTCAGGCTGGGTGGGAGGCATATACTTGCCTTGAGCAGCCAGCCCACTTTCCCCTCGACCTGCTAGGGGGTTAAAACCCTTTCAGTGTCCTCCCAGCCCTATTGGAGTTGGCCCTGGACCTAAGGGGCCTGCTTGATGGGGCCCGAGGCCCAGTCACTGGACGAGGTTAAGAGGCAGGGATCCATGGGTATACTAATCTTCTCAGTTTATTCTTCCCAGTATGTTTGTTTGCTCCTTGGGGGAGAAAGAGGAGGTATCTGTTTAAACAATCTCTAGAAACAGAAGTTATTTTAAGCTCATTCTTAAAGAAAAGCAGATTCTGCTTTCCCCAACGGCACCCCTGTCTGTCCTCATCTCTGTGGCTGTCACCCTGGAAGACGGACCCCACGGTGGGACAGGCAGGAGTAGGTTTGGCCTGAAAGCAGCAATTGCATCTCTGGGGCCCAGGGTCCCGGTCCACCCTCTACCCCGGAGCTTTAGGCAGAGTTAGTGGCTGACAGCTCCCTTTTATCTTCCTGTTGCTCATAAGTAGTCCCAGAAGTCCTTGCTTGGGAAAATTGTCCTTCCTGTCTCCCAGCGTGAAGGCTGTCTCATCTTGCTCTCTGCTGCTCTATGTCGACTTCTTCTTCTTCCTTTATTTTTGGTGTGTGTTTGTTTTTGTTTTTGTTTTCATGCATATCCAGAGTGGGAAGCAGTAAAGCAAAGAGGTTAAGTTTAACACAGACTCTGGAGTGATAGAGATAAGGTTTCTGTCTCAATGTTACATACTTTCCACCTGGGTGATTTTACTTCTTTGCATCTCAGTTTCCTCATCTGGAAATGGGGAAAATAATAATACTTGCTCAGACGCTTGTCTTGAGGAGTAAATTAAACAATCCACGTAAAGCACTTAGCACAGTGTTCAGCATGTGGAATGTACTCAATATATTCTAGCCACTATTACAGTAATTACTGTAGTTGCTCAAGTGTAAGGGCAGCAAAGAGAACTAACATTTTTGAACATTTCTTTATGTGAGATCCTAAGTCCTTCACGCTCACCGTTTAATTCCTTCATCTACCTTGTGTGGAAGATTTTATTATTATACTTTTACAGATAAAGAGATTGAGGGTCAGAGACGTTAAGAAATGTACTGAAAAGATTAATGTACGTTGTCAAAAATTAAAAAAAAAAAAAGTCAGGATACCGGTTTTCCTGCATGGGAGTGACCAGCAGGGGGCGCAAGGGAGACTGCAGAGATGTTGGTAATTTTTCTCATCTGCTTCCTGGACACGTGAGTGTGTTGACCTTATGAAAATTCATCAAACTGCATCCTGATATTATAATTTGTTCACCTTTATGTAATGTTATTTCAATAAAAATTTCAGAAAAAGGAAAAAAAAGCAGCAGCAGCTTGCCTTCAGCCCACCGATTATGAGCGACAGGGCCAGCTCTTTATGCCCTCCACATGTTAATGTGCAAGCCTTGTTGGTCTGTGGAAGCTTTTCTTATGCTCAAGGCTCTTACACAGTAGTCTGTTCCGTCCTGAGGAAGCTCTGGTTCAAAGCCTATTCAGGTAGCTAAGGAGGGAGCCCGATCACCAGGGGACATCTGAGGGCCTGACTCCGCCAGAGCGAGTGTCCCTGAGGTAGCTAAGCACAGAGGATGCGGGTCCCGGAGGCCTGCCTGAGATGCACCCACTGGCGGGCTCTAGAGCGGATCATAGGACCAAATGGAAGACAACCCACTAGGCTTGCCATGTTCCTTTCTCCTGAGTACAGCTTTCATCCCCTAGCCCAATTGGGAACCCTATTTCCTTCCACTTCCAGCTTCTTTGAGGGAGCTTTTCATTCCTGGCTCCTTGACCAGGTTCCACCTCCCTGTCCACTCCAATGGAGCTTGGCTTCTCTAGGTCCCCTTCCCATGAGGCTCATGACACAAAGCCAGAGAGACAGCCAGTCTCAGCCTGTGCTTCTGGTTGGGGAAGAAGCAATAGTAATGCACTTCTTCCTGAGGGGAATGAAATAAGGAACCTTTAGGCCTGTCAGCTGGAGTCCACATTTCTCCCTAAGCATCATTTTTTTATTTAAAAAAAGAAACATAAAAATGTTTAAATAGTTTTAGATTTACAGAAAGTTGCAGATAGTTCAGACTGTTCCTGTACATCCCGCACCCAGTCCCCCTGATTGTTAACACCTTCTGCGAACACTGGTACGTTTATCACAACGGAAGAACCAGTGTTGGTCTGTGACTATTAATTAAACCCCAGACTTTATACGGCTTTCACTAGTTTTCCACGAAGGTGCTTGTCTGTTTCAGGATCCCATCCAGGATGCCCTGTTAGAGTTTGTCATCACATCTCCTTTGTCTCCTCTACTCTATGACAGTTTCTCAGTGTTTCCTTGTTGGTGATGACGCTGACAGTTTTGAGGAGTACCAGTCAGGTACTTTGTAAAATGTTCCTCAGTCGGTCCCTGACGCCTTTCCCATGACGAGACTAAGGTTATGCATTTGGGGAGAAGGAGCCTTTCTCATCACATCATGTCGGAAGCACATGCTGTCAACACGCTGGTCAGCAGGTGCGTTTTGATCACTTGAGTAGGGTGGTGATGCGTCAGAGTTCTCCACTGCAAAGGTACTTTTCCTCAGTCCCTTTTCTATACTTTTCTTCTTTAAAATTGAGTCATTAAATGCAGCCCACGCTCAAGCCCCATCCCTGCTGTTCTTAGTCATCGAGTTTATCTGATGCAAGGCTTGTAAACACACACAATCAGCTGACTATTTGCGCAGGTAGAGATATACAAGCCCCAAGCCAGACACCCAGACACCGGCATACAGATAATATAGACAGACACCCAAATGAGTTCATATCCATAACACAGACCCTCATAGGCACAAATAATGCAGAGACTAGAGAAATCAATAGTTTTGTCATTCCATTCCTCTTACCAGCCAAGCGATAAATCAACTAGGATTTTAATTAACACAGCTTCTGAAATCCCACTTTCTTTCTAATTCTTAAAGATCTTAACAAGAGTGGAGGGTACCTCCATGTGAGATGGGGGTGAAGGGGGTGACAAAAATGTGAGCTGGGGATCGAATCAGGCCTCCCGGGAAGGGCCCAGGTCCGAGGCATTTGGTGGCACTGATTCTCTTTTTCTCCCTTCCTAGCTCTTCTTGGTCCTTTTGATTCTAGGCCTGAAGGAAGGGGGTGTGAGTGTGTCCCACCTGAGGGGTCCAGAGCGCTTCCCAGCCCGGCACCCACGCTTCCTCTGTGCCACATGCTGGTGCCAGGTGCTGTGACTCAGCGGCCTCGCAACCCCTGTGTTTGGGAGGAAGGAACAGCTGAAGCCCAGGCTGTCTCATCAAGAGGCAGCAGTGTAACTTGCCTTTGTTATTGACAGAAGGAGGAGGAGGGATGCTAGAGGGACAGAAATAATGGCTGTCCGCTGTAGTGTTTACGGACTGAATGCATCAGTGAGTGAGTGACTAGTTCTTTCTTGCCTCTTACAAGTTCTTCAGTCAGGTTGCTTTAGTTCTCTATCTCTGGAGCACAATGATCATATATTTGCCCAGCTTCTCTATCCCCTTTCTAATCATGTTAGTTTTGGAGCACTCTTTGAAAGCATTATTTTAAATAAGTACACGCTGTGTAGATGGCCATGTAGCTGTACCATAGCTTACATAACAACATAACCAATAGTTGATATTTAGGCCATTTCCATTTTCTTCTTCTTTTTTGGGTTTATTTATTTTGAAAGAGAGAGACAGAGAGAGAGAGAGAGAGAGAGAGAGCAGGGGAGGGGCAGAGAGAAGAGAGGGAGAAAGAGAATCCCAAGCAGTCTCCTCAGAGCCCGATGTGGGTCTCGAACTCACAGATCAAGAGATAATGATCGGCGTTGAAATCAAGAGTCAGATGCTTAACTGACTGAGCCGTCCATTTGTCTCTCCGTTTTCTTCTTATTGTATATATCACTTGCTACTGTGCCAGACTTCATTGCCTGTTGTTTGCCTGGTCATCTGCTTCCAAAACTCCTGTGCCTCAGTCTTATTATCTGCAAATTGGAGATAATGGAAAACAAGAAGGTTAAAGTAAGTGAACAAAAGAAACAGTGATGAGCATATAGTAGGTGTTTAGTAAACATCAGATGGCCAGAAATGGAAACTTTGGAAACCGTGGAGTGTTGATAGCCATCATGGCCCTGTTCCCTGGCTGCAGGCTGCACCTGATGCCAGCGGACTCGGTCCAGCGCTGGATGGAGGACCTGAAGCTCATGACCGAGTGTGAGTGCATGTGCGTCCTGCAGGCAAAGCCCATCAGCCTGGAGGAAGATGCACAGAGTGACCTCATCCTGGCAGGCGGCCCTGGCCCTGGAGACCCACTGCAGCTACTTCTCAAGAGGGGCTGGATCATCAGCACTGAGCTGCGCAGGATCGCACAGAAGCTGGCCCAGGACCGCTGGGCACGTGTCCACAGCATGAGTGTGCGTCTGACTTGCCATGCCCGCTCCATGGTCAGTGAGTACAGCGCCATCAGCAGGAGCTCCTCACAGGAGATGGGCCAGGTCAGTCGCCCTGGGGGCTGGTGGGGGCGGGGGGGCATGTGCGGGCGCTGGGAAGGGAGATACCTTTTAGAGGAGTGGATGTGAAATGTGTGACCTTTGAACTTTTTCTGCTCCAGGACGTCCTTCCTCTTCCAAAAATCAGGGAAGAGAGTGAGGACCTTTCCTGAGTACCTACCATGTACTAGGCATCGAGCTAGGTGTTTTCACACACATCTCATTTAACCTGTGCAGCATGAGAAGCACATATAACCACTGTGAGAAGCCATGCAGTGGTTCAATATACCCACTAGAATGTCAGAATGTCTGGGTTCAAATATCAGCTCCACTGGGTGACCTTGGCAAGTTACATACCTTCTCTGTGTCCCAGTTCCGTCACCCTAGTGAGTATAATAACAGTGCTTTTTTCATAGGTCTGTTGTGAGGACTAATGCATTAAAACAGTTGATGAAAAACAGTAGTAGTATTACTATCCTCACTTTATAGAGGAAACAAACTCAAGAAATCCTAAGTAATTTGCCCATAGTTATGCAGTGAATGACGTAACCAGAATTCAGTCCAGGTCTTTCTGATTCCAAAGCCTCTGATTTGGAATCTTCTTTTCCAAGCCTATAGTGAACCACTGAAAATCCCCCTCTGGCATTCACTTCCCATCTTAGTGCTTTACCCTTTTCCTTGTCCCCACTTCACAGATCGTAAACTTCTATTCATCCTTTGAAGCCCAGCTCAAATGCCCCTTTCCCTCTGAAGCTTCTTAGATTCCCCCAGCATAACTAAGTGCTTGTTTTTCTTTTTTGAGCTCTCAGAGTAGTTGATGATGGTGTCTTTTGCCATCCATACAGCACTGTTATAGTTTATGTGCCTATTTCCAAAATCAGATGATTTGATTTGCCATCTTTATGGCCCAGAAGGTCCCATGTAGTAGTTGATCCTGACCCAATGCTTGTTGAATTGAGTAAATTTGATCTATTTTTTCTACAGATTGAGAAGCTGCTAATGAAGAAATGCTCAGAGCTCTCAGCAGTCACAGAGAGGTAAATCTGGATGCTGGGTAAGACTGGAGAGCCTGCCTTCAGGCAGGGGAAGGGGCTGGCATCTTCTTCCAGAGGGAGAGTGAAAGCAGTAAGGGCTGGTGGTGGTCTGCAAGTTTCCTTTCGCTAATTTTCATCAGCAACCTTGAAAGACTCCCTTGGGATTTTCTGCCCCTTTTCAGGTCCAAGGGGAATGTAAAAGAGGAGGCAGGCCCAGGCATAGGTAGTAAGAGGATTATTGAGGGCTGGTTAAAGAAAGAAAGAAGAAAGAAAGAAAGAAAGAAAGAAGAAGAAGAAGGAAGAAGGAAGAAGGAAGAAGAAGAAGAAGAAGAAGAAGAAGAGAAAGAAAAGAGTTTCCCATAGCTTTGGGAAGCCCCCCACTCCATCCCCAAAGTCAAGGCAAGGTGAAAGCAGACTCTCACACCCTATACTCACATACACACAGACAAGGATTTCACAGACACGTACCTGCCAATACACAGGTATATAAACACACACTCATGAGTTCACAGAAATACACTCATACTCTCTTCTCTATATCTCACACACATAAACATATATGGGCTTATACTCAGAACATATAGGCACTTAGCCTCACATGTATACACACCCAGGTTTCTGTTTACATTCTTCCTTACTTTTTCCAACCCCCGTGCCCTGCAAGAGAAACAGGGCTTGGCATCCCTGAGGCCCTCAGGGGGTCCTTGCCCTTCCAGTGGAACATTCTCAGGCCATAGGGGTAAATTTAAACCTGATCTACTCTATGTTCTTCCTGCCTGGAGAGAAAAAATTTAAAGTTCCTTTCTGTAGACAGTCATTGTAGACAGCCATTCCTTTTTTTTTTTTTTTTTTGTTTTGTTTTGTTTGTTTTTTAATTTAATTTAATTTTTATCCTTATTTAAAATTTTTAAAAAAATGTTTATTTATTTTCGAGAGACAGAGTGCTAGTGGGAGAGGGGCAGAGAGAGAGGGAGACATAGAATCTGAAGAAGGCTCCAGGCTCTGAGATATCAGCACAGAGCTCAATGCGGGGCTCAAACCCACAAGCTGTGAGATCATGACCTGAGCCGAAGTCGGACGCTTAACCGACTGAGCCACCCAGGTGCCCCTGTTTGTTTTTTTAATTTTAGAGAGAGAGAGAGCACAAGAAGGGAAGAGGAGCAAAGGGCAGGAGAGAAAGAGAGAATCCCAGGCAGGCACAATGTTCAACTCGGAGCTGGACACAGGCTCCATCCCATGACCCTGGGATCATGACCTGAGCTGAAACCAAGAGTAGGATGCTCAACCAACTGAGCCACCAAGGTGCCCCTAGATGGCCATTTGTTTGAAGGTCACGGGTATTGCTATACACTTTGAAAGTGAGTGCTGGACTCACTTCTCTCAGGGAGAAGCCCAAAGGTATGGATTTGATCACTTTCTGATGGCCTTTCTTCCTAGGGACATGGACTGTTAGCTCCCATTTTCGGCTGGCACTTCTCTGAACACGACGAGGCCAGAGGACAAGGCAGCTACGGAATATTCCATCTCTGGCTCCCCTGGAGCGGATGACTTCTTCCTAAGTTAACTCGCACTACCACCAGGCCATGCTTCCGCCATGGCTCTGGGCTGAGTACCTGCCCCTTCTGGTGGCCCACTCCATGGTTTCTTTTCCCCAGGTGCCTCCAGGTTGAGAATGAGCATGTCCTGAAGTCTATGAAGGCCTGTGTGAGTGAGACCTTGAGCACACTGGGCCAGCACTTTGGCCAGCTGCTGGAGCTGGCCCTGACCCGGGAGGTACAGGTCAGTACAGGCTGGGCTGCAGGCAGGGGCACTCGTGTAGCCTCCTGAGGTGGGAGCGGGGGCAGGCTGAGGCACTGGGTCCTTTCTGAAGTGCCTGTCTTGGGAGATACCCTCCTCAGACCGCTAAAGGGAATGCCGGCACCTAGCAGACAGGACTGTCAGAGCTTGAGGCTTCCCAAGTTAGCCCCAGTCTGCATTCTCCAGATGTGAAAACTGGTACTCAGAGAGGGAGGAGACTTACCTAAGGTCACACAGCAAGGCCATGGCAGAAGCTGACATTTCCCAACTGTACTTAGAGTATTGTTCCTACCACCTTGAATCTTCCTCGTGTGGTTATTGCCCGCAGTACATGCAATGGATCCATCCTGTCCTGAAAGACTTGGGGCACCTGTAAGGAATGAGCCAATTCTGGAAGTCCTGGCAATAGAAAAGAATCTGGAAAGGTCAGATAGTCCAGCCCCTGCCTTTAGTCAGCCTCCTGCTCGATTCTAGAACGAACAAAGGCTTTGGAATCAGACAGATCTACTTTCAAACTGTGGTTCACAGCAAGCCCTTGGTCAAGTTCCTGAACCTCTAAAAGGCCTCATTTCCTTCATGTATAAAGTGAAAACCTCCCCCAGAAGTGAAAGGAGAGGATTAAGCAAATGACATATGGTAAGAGCTTAACACATAGCGTGAGTTAAATATATGTTATTTCCCTCTCTTGCCTTTTTCTATTGTAAAAGCCTCCCAGGAAAGCAGATTGCATATGGTTTTCATTATGAAAGGTATTTACATGTTATTTATAGTTCCAGAAATATTGTGTTACATATTTGTTCTTTTCCCACCACCAAATAAACGCCTTCCACAAATAGCAAGTCCCTTCCCATATCAGCTTCTCTCTAAACTCAGCCTCTCTGCGGAGCCCAGAGGCTTCCCTTTTCTCTTTTCTCTGTGTCTGGCTCATTTTGCACAGGGTACAGGTTCTTCCGACCTGGCTCACCTGCCAGTCAGAGAAGCTGGCCCCAAGCATTCTCACCCTCCCAACCCAGAGAGTCTGCAGAGGCCACTCTGTCCGAGGAGCCTGGGATGAGGGGAAAGCTGGGGCTGGGGGCTGGTGCTTGAACTTGATGTACAAATGCTGACTGTCAAGTGTAGGGGTGGGTGGCGGCACAAGCTGGGGCCGGCATTCCAAACTGAGTTCTCAAGTTCCAGAGGGACCCTGTGGAACATGGGAACGTGTGGCCAAAGTGGGTGAAAACATCAAGGGAGTGATGAGCAAGGATATAGGAGGTAGTAGTGGGGAGCCTGGAGGAATTTTCGAGCAGGGCTACAGGTGCCTACAATGATTTTTTTTTTTTTTTTTTTGCTACTTTTGGGCCATTTTGCCTGGAAGTACCAGGTTCAATGGAAAGGGCTAACATCGAAGAGTTATTAGATTGTGAAAGGTAGCCAGCTGGGTTTGGAAGTAGTCATTCTACCAGAAGGCAAAGGGCGAGGGTGACTTTTTTGTAGTCTCGTGTCAGAATTCTGGGGGAAGCTCCCTGGGCTGTCAGGAGCCTGGGCCTTGTGCACTATGTAGCTGATTCCCTGGGGGTGCTGGTCCATTCTGGTTTTTCCCTCATCCTGATCTTGTTTGCAGTGGAATTCCTAATCTGGTCCTTTCGCTTCCTTGGCTAAAGCCTGTACATCCCCAGGTCTGACTACCTGGGTTACTGATGCTTCGCCTGAGAGCTGAGTCCCATCAGGGGCTCCTCTCTGAGAATTTGGTCCCTCACTGGCTTCCCTCCCCTCATCTGTCCTGCATTCCTGTGCATATTTATTAGCTTCCTGATAAGCCCCTTTTCCTCCTAGTATGCTCCATGGTGTCCACTGTGCCCTCCTATGGAGTGGGTTTGCTGTGCTTACAATATTTTTTGGCTGATCATTGCTTCTTTTTACATTAGAATGCTTCCGTACAGGACACTAGTGACATAAGGAGATACATTGGCTGAAGGCACGGTGATTTGAATTCAGTGGTATAAGGGTGTGTTTCCTATATTTGTGACCCAGTATGGTTCCTGAGGATGTTAATAATTACAGCAGGATTGTATATTGGGGGTATCTTGACATAAAGGGAATTAAGCCTATGTCCTTACATTGAGAAAATCTTCTAAAAGGTCCTCACACATTCATAGTATTTCTTGTCTGATCTGTAGCTTCCATAGACAGGGATTTAGCTTTGTTTAATTCATCGATATGCATCTAGTGGCTAGAATAGTACCTCTCATACAGTAGGCACTCAATAAGGATTTGTTAAAGAATGACTATTAAACAGTATATTCCAAACTTCTGTGGTCACAACAGATCTTTTTTATTCTTTTTTTTTTTTTAAGTGCTGCAATGTCTTGTGCGAAGTCTATTTCTTTTTTTTATTATTATTATTTTTATTTATTTCTAGGAGAGAGAGAGAGACAGAGTGAGCAGGGGAGGGTCAGAGAGAGAGAGACACACAGACTCTGAAACAGGCTCCAGGCTCTGAACTGGCAGTCAGCACAGAGCCCGACGCGGGGCTCGAACCCACGAACCACGAGATCATGACCTAAGCGAAAGTCGGACGCTTAACCGACTAAGCCACCCAGGCGCCCCAGATCTTTTTTATTCTTAAAGCACCTGTTCACTTATTCTGGGATGCTGGCATTTCAGGAAATGCAATTGGTAAAAACATTGTTTGTACTATGGAAGCTCTGGAGCAGAGGCGCGGTGCTCTTTCCAGCCCCCACCCCCACCACACACAAAAATAATACCTGGTAGAACAGTGCTTACAATGAGGGCAGTGATAGCCTAGCACATGACTCTGCACTGGTCTACTCCAGCCTGGAATGTTATGTCCATTTCCAGACCCCACTTGTATCACTGGTAATGATGGTGCTCAGAGGAGACTCCTAAAGGGAAGGGGGAAAGGCTGAAGATCAAGGTGTGTGGGAAATAGTTGGAGGAGGAGAGGATGTTAAATCTGAGGCTGGACACTCTGCTACCTCCACAGTTCTGTGTTTTGGGGACCTGAAAGGAAAAAGGGCCTCAGGCCAGTGGGCCAAACCTATAGGACATTGTACATAAAATGGAGCTGGGGAATAATAGCTCTGCCCTGCAATGGAAGGGGCTACCTTAGGAACTACCCATCCCCGAGACAGACAAGTCATGCCCTGGAGGACGTCAGCAGTAGACGAGTGACTTGCAAGACTTCTTCCAGTCTTGGTCATACGGATCTCTGTGAATGTAGGTGTTGTGGGGTAGTGGACTGAGTGTGGGGTTTGGAGGCATGCCAGGGTTGAGAGCCTGACAGTGCTACTTACTGGATATGCCAAGTAACTTCGGCAAGTTACTTCATTTCTCTACTTCTAAGTGACTTGTTGTGAAGATTAAATGAGACAGCCCATGAGTAATCAGTGACATTCTTCTGACTAAGTCACCTGTTTTTCACGAAAGACTTGCTCTCCCTCAGGAGAAGCTCACAGCATGCTTTGCTCAAAGAGCCCGCCCCCAGTCACCTAGCGAATTGTTTATTAAGATAATTTAACTACTTGGCGGGTATGGAAAAATTGAAGGCTTAAATGTCAGGAACCACCAATAGGAAATTAATGAACATTGATGATTAATCTATCTGGGAATAAAGGATTAGCTATGTGGGAGGTAAGAGAAAACTTAACTTATAAAAATTGATTTACTTTAAAATGACTTTTAAGGGACTCTGTATTAAATAAATTGACTCTCACCTGTACCTTTGAGTCCTTGACTCAGCTTCATGTGGGTAGATGTTATATTCATTTATCTTTTCATTCCATCAATTACTTTTGATTTTAGTTTAAAATAGCACTTTTATTCTAATAAAACTGATTAGGGAATGTAGCTTTGGCTCTGTGGCTAAGCAAACTAGTTAAAACTTTATCTCACAGCTAAACTTCCGCTCCCTGTTCTAGGCCCAGGTGGTCAGCCTCAGGCCTCACCTGAGGGACAAGCACCTATCTTGTGACAGAGCTCAGACCTGAAGGGCACTCCCTGAGAGAAGAGAGACAGGTGCTAAGCTGAGCATACTTAGTTCCTTCTTCCAAACTCAGGAACTCATCCATATCCTCTCAAGAGGATGACACAGGAGGTAGGGAGTGAAGCCATGAGAGGCATGTTACGGACATCCCTACACAGAGGACAGTAGGAGTGGGGACCAAGTACTGTCAGTTCTTGCCCTATTGTGTTATTGACCTTCTCTGTTGGGGGCTGTGGTCAGGCAAGAGTGTGGCTGAGCCCCTTGGGGGAGGAGATCAGCTCCCAGTGGGGAAGTTCCTTCCCACCTTCATGAAGCCATTCCTCCAAATAACAACCCCTACCTCTTTGCAGATCCTTCTGGAATCACAATGGGACATTTAGACTCTGCTCCCAGAAGGCTTGGAAATGACTCATGATGTTACATTTAATAAATTATCTCTAAGGAGGTTTTATAACTAAAGCTCAAAAGTTACTTTCCTGTTCTCTTTCCCACTCTCCAATTTTTTTCATTTATATTGTCCAATATAGCTCATCAGAGGCTTCAATGCACCTAAATGGTGACATAAAGATAATCCATACTTTCCAGATGAGAAATATAAAGATGAACAAAATTTAGAGAAATAGTCTGTTTCATTATTAAGTTCTCTGGAAGAAAATAAAGTTAAAGGGGGGAAAAAACCCAAGTCCTTTTACCTGTAGGAAAAATTCCAAGTCCCAAATACTTAGGTAAATAAAATTCTCTCTAGTTTTCTTCTTCTGCTCCTCTTAGTGAGAAGGGTCTCATCCCGGTGTGAATGTGGTCATGTTACCTTGGAAGCTACAGCCAGGCTGTCTCTTCAGCTATGGGAGAGGTTCCTTCTAGGCTTCTCAGTTTGAACTGGTCTTTCCCAACCATACTTGAAAGTATGGTTAGTACCTTGGATACACAAGAGTATCACAACATTACCCCTGCACTCACAGAAAGTTAAAACTGGCCAATCCTCAATCTGTTAGGCAAGAATTGCAGGCAACATTTCATGCTTTGACCGTGTCTTAGGGTTGCTGAAGGCCTTAACTCACCTGCAGTTGAACAGAAGAGGATGGAGAACAGACACCATCTTGATGGCATCCTTGGTAGGATGTCCATTTATTTCAGGTGTCCATCGTCCACAGGGCTTTGTGGTCACACATTCCCTGGGAGAGAGCATCCACCAGAGGTTAACTGTGGCACAATGTTTACCATATGTAGGAGAAAAATGTCTCCTTTCTCATAGGAGGGCATTTGATACGTTTGCTTCTTCTTCCAAAGTCAGGCATTTATAATCCCTTTCCAATGACTTGCTTGGTTTGCACACGTTCCCATCCAGCATTTTCAACATTTCTTAATTTCTAGCTTTCCCCAAACACTGTTTCTGCCACCCCAGGCTACATTGGTTTTGGCTGCTTGAAGTGACTTTGGCTAGAGGTCTTCAAACCACTTCAAAGACATTGCATTCTCTAGGCTCCCAAAGATTTTCTAGGAGAAACACAAGCACATATACTTTTAATGAAATGAATTTCTAGCTCTGCTTTCCAATTTTTATCTTTACTAAAAATGATTCTCTCAATAATACACAGTTTTTAACATCCCTTCTATTACTTTCCAAAAGTAGGCCATACTCCCACCCATCCCAAATCTTATAGTGCATTGTCCTATGTAAAACTTTGGAGTGGTGGTAGAATTGGGGAGATCAAAGAAGAAATCTTCGTTCCTGAACCACAAACCCATAGACCTCCATGAATTATTTCTGTTCTATTATTTTTACATATTTCTATTGAGAAAGGCTTTAGAAACTGTGTGTGTGTGTGTTATTTTAAAGTTCATGTATTTATTTTGAGAAGAGAGAGAGAGAGAGAGAGCAAGGGAGGGCCAGAGACAGCGGGAAAGAGAGAGAATCCTAAGCAGGCTCCACACTGTCAGCACACAGGTTGATGCAGGGCATGGTCCCATGAGCTGCAAAATCATGACCTGGGCCAAAACCTAGAGTCGCATGCTTAACCAGCTGGACCACCTACACACCCCAGAAATTGTGTTTGCCCACTGTGAAGATATATAATAGAATGGTAGTGTGTGTACATGTGTGTGTGTGCATGCATGTGCTTGTGTGTGTGTATGTGTTGGAGGGCTGGTGTTGAAAGATTTCAGTTTATTATATTTCTTCCATCTCAATTTACTCCCAAATTGTGCATGGCTCTTGAGGGACATTTTCCTCAACAAAGTAAGAGAACTTTTCAAACACTCAAAATGGCTTTTGGGGGGGCACATAGTTAAATGCAAGCAATTCCCTTCAACTATATCTCATAGTCAGCCCTAGGTTATGTCATTCATAGCAAAGAAAAATATCTTTGAAGACCCAGAGATTCTAAAGGTTAATGATAATGATTCTTTTAAATGTAACTGGAATAGTTTTGAGAATGACCAAATTTTGCAGGATTTATTGAACAAAATCCACAGGCACAAGTTTTACATGATTTTTTTCCCCCAGATTTGGAGTACATTATTTAAGAAAGCAGTAAAAGCCTATTTTGTCAACGTATTTTATGAAATATTTATACTAATTTCTACTTCTTGTTAGCAAAAGATAAAATTAATTGCTAGCTGCTGGACTAATTAGATTTAAGCAGTAAATACCTTTTTCCTTATTTAAATATGTAAGGAAGTCTGATCATGAGAGCTACTAAAAATAATCAAATGATTTCTGATATTTTTATTCTCAAATTTGAATTATTCCTTACAATGAACACCAAATTTCTGAAAATTTGTTTTCATTGTACTGAAAGAGTACAATGCCTTTTTTCACATTCCTAGATTTATAATTAATTTGCAGTGTTATCTGCCTGTTACTGTGCATTATTAAAAGTTTAGTAAACATGTACAAATAAATCAAATTTTGTTTTAGCTCTATATTTTTTTAATATTGGCAGTTTTCAGCATTTTCCCTTGGAGAATGAGTTCTGTAATTATTTGTCAGTGTCTTTTAGCATTTCTAGAAACATATCAAAACACTTTTGGGGTGCCTGGGTGGCTCAGTCGGTTAAACGTCCAACTTCAGCTCAAGTCATGATCTCACGGTTCATGGGTTTGAGTCCCGCGTAGGGCTCTGTGCTGACAGCTCAGAGCCTGGAGCCTGTTTTAGTTTCTGTGTCTCCCTCTCTCTCTCTCTGCCCCTCCCCTGCTCACATTCTATCTCTCTGTCTCTCTAAAATAAATAAAGGTTAAAAAAATTTTTTTTAAAAACCCACTTTGTAATTAAAAATGAAATCAGTTCTGTATTGAGAAAAGTTGCTGTGGCTGATTGGTTTGATTGAAAGAACTATCTTTGCCAATTAGGTTAGAGGGTGGGCGTTTTCCATAAATTCAATAAGCAAAAGCTGTAGACTCAAGGTTTTGATAAAACATATTTGAAACACACAAATATTTTACTAAAGATTGTATTGGCAAAGAAATTAATAATATTTTGATTTTCCTAATCCCTTCTGCATCATTTGGATAACCCAAGGTATTCCAAGTGAAAGAGCAATGGCTATAATTAATAATTATTTGATAAGTCTTGGTAAAGGACTTTTGGAATTCTTCCCAGAAATTGAGATAGTGAATGAGCAAGTCTAATGATTGGGTAACACTGTTTTTGCAAGTCAAGTGGTTTCTGATTCTTCTCTTCTACCAGTTGAGAGAAGTTAGCAGCTGGGAGATCATTAAAAACAGTGTTTGATGATGGATCACCATGTGATTGCATAATTCACAGTGTGCTCAAAGGGTCAAGCAACTTGGCTATAAACACTCCTCCCATTTGTCTCTATGGATTTATGGAAACAAAATTTTTCAGGTTTACATCTAAAAATAGGCATTAGGGCACCTGGGTGGCTTAGTCAGTTAAGCATCTGACCCTTGAATTCGGCTCAGGTCGTGATCTCGTGGTTCATGAGTTTGAGCTCTGAAAGCACTGGGCTCCATGCTGACAGCAAGGAACCTCCTTGGAATTCTCTTTCTCTCTCTCTCTGCCCTTCCCTGCTCACTCACTCTCTCTCTCTCTCTCTCTCAAAATAGATATGCTTAACTAAACTAAACTAAATAAAAATATCCATTAAGTTAATATTCAATCATGTCTATATGAGTTAATGAGGAAGCCTAAAAAGGATACAAAGCCTCATTTATCTCATTAAGACCTATTTTTATAATAAAATTTTAATCTTTATTATTTATAATTATGTATAAAAATTAGTAATCTATGCTTTTTTGACCAATTGTACTGGCAATAATCACAACAGTAACTGAACCCCGAAGAGAGTATTTTTAAGTACTTAGAGGCTTATAGTCACAGGAAATAAAGTGACATTTCAAATTTCAGTGATAAATATGACAAGGGTGATCAATAAAACACTTTGAAACTCAAATGAATTACATGAAGATAAAATTCTGAGGGGGGATTAGAATGGGAACATACATTTAAGGATGAAAAGAAAAGATGTGAAATGTTCACAATATTAAAGAAGGAGATGATTCACACGTTTTTAAGTGGATGATGATGATGATGGTATCAAGTTGCATTGGTATTTCAAGTCCATTGAGTATGTCTAAAAGAATGATGTAATGCTTTTATTTTTTGTCCATCTCTACAATCTGCTGGAAATAACACCCTTTCCAACTTTGTTCTTGAAACTTACGGTGAAAAAATTTCCCTGCCAAATTGAAAATGTGTGAGGGGTCATATATTTTTCAAAATTCCTTTAGGGCTAAATAAGAAAAGAAAGACTGCCCTAGAATACACAGGCACTCTAGTTCTATGTCATGTTGGCTCTTGTCCCTGCCTCCTGCTGGAGAATTGCTTAGGTCATAAGACCTCTGTCTTCTAAGGATGCTTCTGAAGTCTGGACCCTTATATGCTTGGAGAGGACCTGTCCTTCTGACATGCGCTTCTCAGGACACAGTCTTTCCATACCTTTTGAGTATGTTAGTCTCGAGTAGCATTTCTTTCTCTACATCTTTTTTTTTTTTTGCGCTAATGACCTACGCCTCCAGTATTCTCTTTCCTTTTGTTTATCCCCCGCTCCTTTCAGGGAAACTGAATTGAATTTCTGACCATTTACCCTGCTTCCTGTGCTGGTATCTTTCCTTATGTAACTCATAGCATGAACACTAGTTGCTGGGTTTGAACAGCTTTACCACTTTGACTTTCTTTCCTTTCTTGCCCATTCTTTTGTTTTTCAGGAAAACGCTTCTAGATTTTGGGATTTCCCTTATTGAGAGAAATTAAATCAATTAAGGTCTGTATTTGCCCCCCATACCTCCAATTCTAAGAGATCTTCTCTACATCCCCCCCCCACACACACAATGTATATTCCTACCTAGGAGATAGTTTCCTATCAGAACAATAGCTAATTCAAGCCTGTATTCAGTTATTATTGTCTATCTCCTCTTTAGTATGTCCCGTCTTTCTGTGCCTTTACTCAGGGGACTGCTTCATGCATTTCTCCAATACATTCTCTTAGGACATAGGCAATACTATATTTGCATTTTCAAACGTTTTACCTAGAAGTTTATCTGGTAATCTTTTAGATATTTCATGCTGTTCTCTGTAGTCCTTTCCTGTTTTCCAGAACTCTGTGAGTGTATGACAACCTAAATAACAATGATTTTTATTATATCTTATAATCTGAAGGGCCAAGAATGTGGGCAGAGCCTGGCTGAGTGATTCTTCTGTTCCATATGGCATCAACAGAGGTCACTTGGTGTTAGTTGGTGGCAGATGGTTTGGAAAGTCTTAGAAAACTGCATCACATGTATTGTGCCTGGGGGAGATGGCTGGAAAGCTGGTGTCTGCTGAGGTTATTGATCAGGGATCCTACACATGGTTTCTCCAGCATGTCAGTCTCAGAGATACAAAAATTTTTACATTACAACTCAGGACTCTGAAAAGAATGTTCCAAGAAGCCTGGGTGGCAGCTTCAAGGTTTCCTATGATCTAGCCTTGGACATCCTAGAACATTACTTCCACCATGTGCTGGCTTTTATTGGTGAAGGAAGTCATGGAGGCCAGCCCAGATTTAAAAGGTGGTGGTGGCAGGGGGGAATTAGAGCTCACATCTCTACAGGAGGAGTGGCAAATAATTTATGGCCATGTTTAATCTGCCACACCCTGTCATATCAGCCCACAGTTATGTCATTCCTTTGCATGGCTGGGCTGCCCTAACTATGTCCAACTATGGATTCTCTATCTGAAGCTTTATATAGAGGCATCACGGTATTTTCCTGGCTCCCTCCGAGGAACTTATTCCAGGCTGATGTATGAGAATTCACCTCTCCTGATCAATTTCACGGGGCTGCAGTCACTCTAACTGAGAAACAATTAAAAATATTTTTTCCCTTTTGAGTTCCTTATTTAGAGAAGATAGATTGTGTACATTCTTTAACCCTTCTTTATCCTTTCTTCCTGGTCTCCAAGATTCTCTGTGTGTGTGTGTGTGTGTGTGTGTGTGTGTGTGTGTGTGTGTTGTTGGTAGGTTTTTTTTTTTATTTTTCTTCTCTGCCTAGTCTGTCTTTAAAAAACGATTTCTGTCATTCAGGCTCATCAATCTTTGCTCTATTATTTTGTCTCTTTTCTGCCACTCTTCTTATGATACAGGGTGAAGCATACTTTTGACACGTCTTCAGTTCCCCCTTGATTTCCTGAAAAAAAAAAATCTTGATTTTAGAGCTTGTTAGTTTGAAGCTGACACCAAGATAGGATGTGATAGATGCCTGTGAAGGATGAAAGGGAGGAAGTGGGAACAAGCGTGGAAAGCCATGTTGCAGGTCCGAACACAGAAATAAAAAGTGGAAGGAAGACTTGAGTAAGAAGAGATGTAGAACTTTCAGGCCAAAGGAGTCCCTCTAATGGCCAAGGCCGCTGTAGTGACCCTGCTCTGCTCTGTCACAGCTGGGAGTGGCCCAGGGAGGTATGGCCTCCAGAAGGACACAGAGGTCAATCCAGAGGGACAGCAGCTACAGCTCTCAGTCAACTCTGCCCCCTGCAGCAGGAGCTCTGGCTCCCACAGGACAGAGGGTTGCAGATGCTAATGGGATCCAGGATGGAGAACCGCTTTCCAACCTGGTGAGAGAGCTAATGAGGCCAGATATTCTCCTTGTCTCGGGACTTCTATCTTTGCTGGTTCCGGTGAGGTCCTTTTGGCTTTGAAGGAGATGGATTCACTGAGCTTGGAAAACAGGACATCGGATTCACAGGAGTTAAGGTCCAACTAACTCTACCACGTATCACATGTTTGACCTTGGTCAGATTTCTTCTGTCTCTGTTTCCTCAAGTGAAGTGAGGGTTGGACATGACTTGCTGAAGGTCCTTCATCTCTGACATACTGTGACGATGTCAGTGGAGCCTTGATCTCAAATTTTTCCAAATTTATCTTTATGAAAAGGATGATTACAACTTTTCATTGTCAGAGAGATGATTCACCGATATAATCTGAGGCGTAATTACGGTATACGTGCGTAGAGACATTAGCAAGAAATTATTCTCAGGCGTAAATGGTCTAGTGTTAGCAGATGATTGCAAAAGACATTGGGTTGAATTGTTTAACGTCATGCTAATTTTCTTGAAGTGCAAACACTAATCAGGAACACTGAGTAATTAGGATTTAGGTATAAGCCCCCAGTATATGAAATCAGCATTTTCATGTGAGCATTAATGTCACTTATGTAAGTGCTTACAGTATGATGGGGGAGTATTCTAAGAAGGACATTCATTACAGAGATTTGCAGTAACAAATCTTGGTTATTAATTTTACCTTTTGTTGAACGTCTTACAAGAGGTATCTATCAAGTCTTAGGGAATAATTTTTACATTTCATGTTGCTTGATTAAATACGCACTTAATCTTAGACTGCTATCTGTAGAGAATTAGCATATTATATGTGTGAAGTATTCTACAAGTTTGAATAAAGAAGAGAAAAAGAGAGTCATTTGCCTTGAACCTTAAACTCACTTAATTTTAATCATTTTACAGATGGAGAAACTGAGGCATAGGGTGTTTTTTCTCAATTGTCCATGATAACTGCTGACAATTTTATTTTGCTTCCATGTGCTGAGTATCTTTAGAAGTCCTTTGTTTATATATTGGCTACCTTTTTCTATTAAATTTTTTTTTAATGTTTATTTTTTAGAGACAGAGAGAGAGAGAGAGACAGAACATCAGCGGGCTAGGGGCAGAGAGAGAGGGAGACACAGAATCCAAAGTAGGCTCCAGGTTCTGAGTTATAAGCACAGAGCCTGACCTGGGGATCGAACTCACAAACCATGAAATCATGACCTGAGCTGAAGTCGGACACTCAACCAACTGAGTCACCCAGGTACCCCTATGTATTGGCTACCTTAAGAAATGGGTACAGATTTCATTCTTTCTCATTGCCATGTGGTATTCCATTGTATAGATAAACCACATCTTCTTGATCCATTCTTGATGGACACTTAAGCTCTTTCCATGTTTTGGCCATTGTTGAGAGTGCTGCTATGCACATTGGGGTATATGTGCCCCTATGCATCATTTGTAGCAACATGGATGGAACTTGAGGGTGTTATGCTGAGTGAAATAAGTCAGGCAGAGAAGGACAGGTACTGTATGTGTGCACATATAGGTGGATTAGGAGGAACTTAAAGGAGGACCATGGTGGGAGGAGAAGGGGAAAAATAGTTGGGGAGAGGGAGGGAAGCAAACCATGAGAGACTCTTGAATGCTGAGAACAAACTGAGGGCTGATGGAGGTGGGGGAGAGGGGAAGGGGGGTGATGGGCATGGAGCAGGGCACTTGTTGGGATGAGCACTGGGTGTTGTATGGAAACCAACTTGACAATAACGTATTTAAGAAAAAAAAATGAAATGGGTACAGCCACCTTAAGAGACAGACCATGCTATTTCCACCTGGTTTTACACAGGAGAAAACTGAAGCCCAAAAGGGCTAAGTTTCTTTCTCTGGGGCACATGGAGACAATGGCAGAGTCAGGATTTGCACCCAGGCAGTTTGACTCCAGAGTCCCTGCTTTCCACCTCAGTCACACTTTTTCATCAACATAATGTGTTAAAAAAGGCAACCTGGCACTAGAACTCAGATCTCATTTTCTTTTATGTGTGTGTGTGTGTTTGTGTGTGTGTGTGTTCCATAACACTAGGTTTAATTAAAAAACAAATCCATTTTAATATTTTAAAATAACATAGCAAGTGACAGTGCCTGAGTGGCTGCTCAGAGCCCCCAGCTCTGGAGGTGTTACTTTGTTGCATGAAGCCCCCTCCCCCCCCGCCCCAGGGCAACTCTTCTGAATCACTATCTCCACATTTCCCAGGAGAAACTCCAGGAACTAGAATTAATTAGCAGGTAGGAATCATTTATAATCAATGAATCATATGCTTCAAAGCAAATGGCTGATTATGAAGTAGTTTCAAGATACGTGAAAAAGCTTTTTCCCAGAAATAAGCTAAACTAATCTTTATGTCTCATTTGTTGATGAATTTTCCATTTGCTTTTCTTCCTGGCTCTCTGGGTCCTAGGTTCAGTCATTTCTAGCCTTCTTACCACAAGCCTTAGCTCCCTCAGCCTGGAGCAGGGTGACACTCCCCGAGTTACCCGCTCTTTGACAGGACTCCCAGGGTGGCCGTTTTGGCCTGGCTATACACACAATGCAAATGTGCCCCCCAAGCAGTAAGCTTGGGAGGTGTACAAGTAGTGGACTACTCTCTTTTTAGTTTGGTTTTGTTTTTTGGAGGCTACTTCTCTCGTCTCAATCCCTGAACCCGTTACCCAGCTGGAGTTTGCCGTTGGCCATCAGTCACCCAAAACAAACCAATCCTTTGGCCAGAGCTGTAGCAGCCCCTTGGTTTTCAACTTGATGGTTGCATTTAACTGATGGTTTCTGTCCTCACTGGAAGCCCAGAGACCATCAGTACTGAGAGCTGATTTTCTGGTCTATCAGAATAGAACACATTTGTTGTCCATGCCCCAGGGGTTTGAAATTATCCCATATTTCTGAAATGTAGTTCAGACCTCATACAGACTCCTGTCTCTCCCAAAGCTAGGACCTCCTCACTCCCATCGTGGGACTGTGGACATGGCAGGATTATAGCTTCTAGGGGCTTTTAGAAGCGTGGATCCACTGGTGTTCCATTAAGGAAGATTAGTGGAGGATAGATGATGTGAGTAACCATCAGACTTTGCTCTCTTAGGCGCTCGTGAGAAAAATCAATGCCTCAGACAATATCTACACCACGGAATCCACCACTGGGAACCTGTTCAGCCTGACCCAGGAGGGGGCTCCTTTGTGCCGCATCATCGCCAAGGTGAGCTTCATGGTGAGCGGCCAAAGTGACAGGCTTGGGAAGAGTGGGGGGAGCTAGTTTGGTGGGAAGAGCTGGCTCAGGACATCTGCCCTGGCCCTAGAGGTTGTTTGCTGTGTGATCTTGGAAGAGTCACCTCCCCTGTTAGGGCCTTGCTGTTTCCATCTTCAATAGTGGGTAGGCCCTCTGACTTCTGTTCCCTCTTGTGAAAAATTCGGTGCCCCCAGAGCCTCATCTCTGTAATCCTCTTCATGTGGTGTCTGTTAGGTATATCAACCCTCCTTTCTCATCCTTACATGTCTCATCAAACTCAAACAAAACTTATCCCCCAACCTAGGTTCTTGATAAGTCCCCCAAATACCTGCAGTCACTGCAGTGCTACATGAGGAGAAGACAAAATTGAGGGTAACAGTGGTTTTTGTCAATTACAATGGGAGTTCTAAGTCACCAGCTTCATGGTTAATTTGCCCTACACTTGGTGTACAAACACTTAGCGTAAATACAGGCAATTGATAACCCTAGGCTCTCACCAGGGTCTTCTATTTTATTTTTACTATTTTTTTTTAACTTGAGAAATGACATTGCCATGGAGACAGAACTAGTGATCTAATTGGATGCACAGTTCTGTCTTTCAGGAGATGTGTGATGCCACTCACAGGAAGATGGTCCGGTTCAGTGGTCCCTTGTCTTGCCTCTGCATCACAGTCCCTCATGGGATTTTGTAAAACACAGATACTTTTGCCCCACCTAAATTTACTGAAGTCCTGGGATAAGACCTGGGAATCTACATTTCAATGAGCCCTACAGGTAGTTAGGAGGCATGGCCACTCTCAGAATCACCCACCCAAGCCCTTAAAGAAATCTGGAAGAGGAGATTGTCAACCCTGCTTAGGGGAGAAGTAAATTGCATGTAACTGTAATAGTTAACATTCCAATGTTGTTGTCTTGCTGTTCGTAGTGCTTAATGCCATTTGGACATTATTTAATAGCTTTAAATCACAAAACCATCCTAGGAAGCAGGTATCATGTTGTCCTCATCCATAATTGAAGAAACGGCTTAAGGGACTTACTCAAGTTCAGACAACTGATTAAGAGTGGAGTCAGAAGCAGAGCCCAAGTCTCTTTACTTCAAAGCTCATGATCCCAAAGCCCACAGTGGTGACTTCTGGTTCCATCCTGGCCCTTCAGATTCTTGGGCCAAAGAGTGACTCAGAAATTCTCAACCTTGATACATGTTAGAATCACTAGGAAGCTTTAAAAGTCACAGAGCCAGTAAGTGAGGGAGCTGGAATTTCAAATTGCCTGCTTGGCAGCAAAGGCTGTGCTTTTGCTTACTATTCTGAATGGCCTCTTAGCAGCCCTCTTCCTCTTTCTCCTCCTCCTCCTCCTCTCCCTTCCCCTGCCCTTCTCTCCCTCCCCCCTTCCACAACCTTCTTTATTTGCCGCATCCTTTCTTCTCTCCAAGCCCTGTGCTAAGCTTTTCATTCGTTATCTCATCTGATCCTCTCAGGGATCTTATGATGTGTTGTAATTATAATTCCCATTTTTGAGATGAAGGAACAGAAGATCAGAGAGAAGGTAAATAACTTGTCTGAGGTCATGCTCATTAAAGTGCAGAGCGGAGATTTTAACCAGATCTTCTGCCTCCAGAGTCTTAATCTCAATCTTCTTGTGTCTCCAGTCCTTGGGAGAGTATAGACAGAAGGCTGAAGCAAAGAGAAGGTTCAGTGATGGCTCCCATCTTCCCAGCCTGGAAGAGGGGGAGACTGGTTCCTCCAGTGGAGTCACTGTGTCTGGGGTTCTAGTCCTGACAGTGACACAGGAGCTGAGAGTCCCTGGTGCACTCTATGTAGCATCCTCACTGTCGATGCTCAGGGAGGGTGCCCAACACTGTGACAAATTTGGGACAAACCTGGGCCTCGAAGTGGCCTGCCCCACTCACCTCCTCGGGGCTCAGTGTGGTCTGTCTTTGGGCCCTTCGTCTGTCTGAAGTCTGCGCTCTCAGCCTCTTGGGTTTCTTTGCAGGCCAAGGAAGAAGCCCAGCCCTCCCTGTGGTGGTAGCGGTAAGCCCCATCCCTTCCTGAGTGCAGAGCAGAGCAAACTCCCCTGCACTTTGTCAAAATTACCTTGCTCCTCTATTCCTTCCCCCACCACTAGCCTACACCCCACAAGTGGCCTCCTCAGCTTTTTGACAACTTATCCCAAGTCTGTCTGAATAATAGATACCATTATACACTTTGGCTTTGAGCCCATAGCTTTCTATAAAATTAAACAAGCTCTAGCCAGCAGTGTAATTCTGCTGGCTCAGTACAGTTCTCTCAGCTCTACTCTAAGATGGGTGCTGCTCTTGGGTCCTTGAGGGGACTTCAGCGTGGTCCACACAACTATTCCATCTCCCTTCCTCTGGAGCCTCCTTCATCCTCTCCCTTCTAGGTATTCCAACCCTTGGGATTCCTTTTATGAAGGTTTGAGACATTCTTCTAACCAGGAAGCTTTCCGTAGACTGACCCTCAGCTGGCTGTCCAAACCTGGGTGCTAGGCCCTTTCACATACATGAACTCAGCTGTTCACCCAACAGCTTGGTTGTGTAGCTGCTGTGACCCTGTTTTTAGCCAAAGTTAACCAGCAGTTAAGTCAGGATTTGAACCAGAATCCCCTCAGTGTGGATTCAACATTTCTTCCCTTTCTTTAGCTTTCCCAGCAGCTAAAAATGCAAAGAAAGCTATTTTTCACAGGCTTGGCAAACGATGTAATGAGAACCCAATGCAAATGGGTACCGAGGCTTAAATATAGTTATGCTGAGTTCGGTGCCTCCCCAGCCAAAGGAAGGCTGCCACATTGATCCTGGCTCTCAGTCTGGCATTCTCTGGTACCATTTCTGTGTTGTCTGTTCCTAATGTAAATACTTACTTACCTATCCATCTATCTATCGTATCTATCTGTCATCACTTATCATCTCTGTCATCACACATAAAATATATTTATACTATATATGATTAAATATAAATACACACACAAAAATATAAACATACATCTTTAAACGCACCTACATATATAAGCACACATACACGTATAAATAATTTATATCTGGAGAGAGGTCAATAAGAATCAGCAAGACTGGCTGGGGAGACCTCAGGACTCCTGTTTCTTTTCTTTGCACCTTAAAGAGTAATTCAATTTCACTTCAGTGACTCTCTGAGTGAGGTCTTTATGTGGAACCCCCATCAGATGTCTCAGAGACCATGACAAAGTAGGAAGACAGGGATAAAGGACTGTGGAGCAGGGAATCAGTGGGGGTAAGTGTCTTGTCCCGCACTAGAGTATATCTTCATTAGAGTAGTGATGTGCACTTACTACCAGAGTGCTTCTCTTTGACCCTTCCACAGCCCCCTCTCATGTGATGTTAGGAGTTCCTGTTCTGTGTTCCTGTAACCCTGTACCCCCACTTTTCACCACACCCCTACCCAGATTTCTTCCTGCTTTAAAAATTACCTGCTGTCCCATGACTCCTTGGCTGCCAGGGAGTGGCTTCAATATGGACCGAGACTGTGTTGCTCAGTGCTTAGCACAGCACCTGACGTATAAGACACCATGAATAGTTTTTGGCTGCATGGCTGAATTTATCAGCCATATATAATATGCCTCTTTCCCACCAAAGGAACTACCCCAACAGGAAGCAGGAACATGGAAGTTAAGGAACGCTCTCAACTGATTGTCAAATGTTAGAAATTGGGAACTCATCTTGGTCCCTGCAGTGATAAGTAGCAAAACTCTTAGCATGAAGAGGGCTGCCGGGCCGATCTTTGTGGGCTGCTGGGGAGGGAAGATTCGGGAGGACTTGTTGCAGCGAGTCTGTGCTGGGCCCTAGGGGTCATTACTGTGGCTTCTTCTAATTGCTCATTCAGCATCTGTGCCATCAGTCACAGCTGTGTCCCCAGAACATGAAACAGTGCCTGGTGCTTGGTACAATTTTTGTTGAAAGAGTTCTCAAAAATCAGACAGGGAATGAAAGTTTGCTGGACTCACCTTCTTACTTTTTTTTTTTTTTTTTTCCAGTTTGGAGAATAGAGTGCAAAGATTTAGTTAGAGCTGGGGTGGTGAGGTTAAAGGCGAGTGCCCTCAGGACCAAGTTCAGATCAGTCTTCACAAATTCTTTATTCTTGCCATCTGCAGACACCCTTGCAGCCTTCAGGGAAAGGGGAGGGAGGAAACGGGGCCAAGCCAGATGGGGGGTGTCCCGCTTCTCCTGCACTGGTGGTGCTGCCACTGGTCTGCTGGGCACCCCGGTGAGTCTGCTTTGGGACCTGAGAGCCATGGTGGCTCCAGTGATTTCTACAGAATAAACATGGTCAGCTAGGATGAGTGCCTCACCTCACCCCTGGATTCTTCCCAGAAGTCCTCCCAGACTGCGGTGAAGTCTCCATGAGTTAAAGGTGTTTCTCCAAGCCCAGCTGTCACAAAACAAGTACACACTCACACTCAGCTAGGGTGATCGTTGCTGAAGGTTTTCTTTTTTTTTCTTTTTTCTTTCACAAACTAGAGTAAAGAAGGAAAAACATGGTTGATGCAGATTTGAGTGAATGATTTCACCCATCTGGCTTGCTTTTTTTTTTCCCCCTCACAAAATGAGAGTAAATTCTAGTATTGATAAAAATAAAAGTCCTTTTTTGAGTGCCTGCCACGGTGGTTGGAAGGATCTGAGAAGTAATGGTGTTTGCTGGCAGAGCGAGAACCAGCACGGGGCATCTGGGTTTCAGTTCCCTCCACCTGCCTCAGACTTGCTTCTAGAACCTACCTCCGAGGACTCCAGCCTTGTTCTGTGGCAGGCTGCTGAGAGGGAGTCGCCAGGAAGATGGGAACAGTGTTGAGTGGTGTTGAGGCTGGCCCTCACAAATACATCTGCACTAGCCCCTGGCACCACAGCCCCGGAAGTATTTGGACAGTCCTTCTTCCAGTTTCGACCATCAAGGGTGACATTGCTTTTGGAGGTAGCATTTCATTGCAGTATGCATTTGAGCGTGGAAGTGTGTGTGTGCACGTGCATGTGTGTGCGCGCACGTGTACGTGTGTGTAGTTTAGGGGAGGAAGGATTCTTTTTTTCTACCATCTTCTTAAGCTCTCTGGCTGGTGCCCTATAAATCGGGCTGACAAAAGACAGATTAACAAGAGAAAAACAAGCAAAAGTTTATTAGCATATGCATCACCATTACACACGGGAACACTCAGAGATGAGTGACTCAGAGGCTTGGTTAGAACTTGAACTTATATAGCCTCTTAGCAAGAGAACAATACATTTTTAGAGAACTAAAGAAACAAAGAACAGGAAACCTGAAAAGAACTTTGAGTCTCTAAGGGTGGCAAACTGTAGGAAGGCAAAGCTATGGAAAACTGATGATAGATGAAGGATGGTAGGTAAAATTTGTTAGGAGGATTCCCGTGACGCCATCTCCAGGCTGTAAGGGTCTAAAGTTATCTCTGGTGATTCACTTTTATCCTTCCTAGTAGACAGGGGAAGGGGGATATCTCTCTAAATTTATGTCCCCCTTCTGACAAATAGGAGGAAGGCAAAGACCTTTGATACCTGCTTCTTCTCAATTGCCTTCAGCTCAAAATAATCTTTATGGCAAAGTGATGTTTTGGGATGGCCTATTCTGCTGTCCTAAAGACCCGAAAGCATATCAGCTGAGTGAGAGATGCCAATCATTCTTGAGTCAACCCCAGGAAAGGTGACCCAGGGAGGTCATGCGACATTTTCTTTTTCTTGGCAGGAGGGTGGGGTCGTAGCCCTCTTCAAGGTCTGCCGGCAGGATAGTTTCCGGTGCTTGTACCCCCAGGCGCTCCGCACGCTCGCCTCCATCTGCTGTGTGGAAGAGGGTGTCCACCAGCTGGAGAAGGTAAGAGAACAGCTAGCTGGCTGGCTGGGTGGGGCTCGAGGTCCCGGAGTCAGCTGGGTAGTGGGTGGGGCCCAACAGACCTGGTGGCCACCTGGGCTCCTTCCCCTGAGAACCTGTCTTTCCCTGGCATCACTCCAATGGGGCCACTGGGATTTTGGCTATGGGAGTTGATGAGGAGGAAAGGGATTAAGGAGTTTGGCCAGGAAGGCAGGGCCCAGAGGGGCACTCCTGTGTGGAGAGGCCAACAGTCCAGTGGGTAGAACACGGCAGGAGGCAGGCAGGTGGGGTGCAGAGTGGTGTCAAAGCTCAGGGCTGTTGTCCTGCACTCATGGCAGGACCCCAGTGGAAGGAGGAGGACCCTGCTCTCTGGGGGAGAGTGGGCAGGAGAAGGACGGGCATTGGCCTGGGCAAGCAGGTGGGGCTCAACCAAGCAGAGGGATTGGGTCAGGGAAACCGAAGCTTAAGTCCAAGTGTATGTTGGGTCATCATGGCATGGGATGGGTGGGGCCAGAGGGAAGGTAGTGATCTGGTAGACCCAGGTACCAAACTAGGGTGCTGTGACTAATTCCAGCTACCACCCCCCCCCTCCACCGCCTCACTCTCTCCAGGTTGTAGGGCTGAGGTTGCTCTTCCACCACCCAGGCCTGAGTGGGTCTGAGCCTGCAGATGGACCCTCAGGGACTTTAGCCAGGAGGGTAGGGGGCTGGGGCTGACGTTTGGAGATTTCTCAACCAAGGTTCAAGGGAAGATACTGGATGTTTTTATGGAAGAGAGGTACAAAGGCCAGGAATATCCTGGTGATAGTTGTGGTCCCCTCTGGGCTGGGGACCTTGGGTCTGGTCTGTATGGGGTCAGGGCAAGCAAAATGTCCCCCTTCCTCTGTCCCAGCTCCCAGAAAACCCCCACCCTACCCCCAGCTTCTTCACTTCGGTTTGGATTCCTAGTCAGATGGTCATCTCACTTTCCACCTGCCTCTTTCCAAATCTGCTCAGGTTATGGGACAGTGTCGTAGGATCATGGCCTTAGAGATGCTTTTAACTGAGGATGGAGGATGGATGGGGACTTGGCTCATTTTACAGATGAGAAGACTGGATCAAAATGGGGGAATAATTTCTGAGGTCACAGAGCAAGATGGTGGAAGAGCTAGAGCCAGCCCTCTGGGCAGAGCGTCCCCTTCCTACAGGGATGGAAGCCTTTGTACGGGAGAGGGGGCCATGACAAAAGACAGACCCCATGAAGTAAATGCACTGGGCATCTCTGGGTTTCTATGCTGAATAATCTCTTCTCCCATCAAATCTTCTTCCTTGGATAGTAGAAACATGGCCAGACTCGTTTTGTTTTTCATCTTCTTTTCCTGCTTGTCAGTGGGAAGAACAGGAGGAGAAAATAGAAGGGATTGGAATCACCAGTCTTCCAAAAGTCGTGGATTTCTTGGCTTCAGAGAGTTTGCAGAGCAGCAGGGAATTTTTAATCCAGGGAAGAAAAACAGCAGGGCTTTTTTGTTTAGAGATAAAAACCTGTGCAGCTGGGAAGTCTGGAGATTTTTCCTTCCATCTTCGTGCTGCTGCTCCAAAGCTAGAAGGCATGAATGCCTCTTTGCAGGGTCTGCCCTGTCCTCTGATGATCTAGCCCCCAACACACATCCGTTCTTAACTCACTAGAACCCTGTGAGGTGAGCTCTCATTATGTCTCCATCTTAAAGGCAAGGAAACTGAGTCTCAGGCACTTTAGGTGCCTTGTCTAAAATCACAAAATACATTCTAGAGCCAGAATTTGGACCCTCTCCCTGAGTCTAACGGCCAATCTACCTCACCTCCTCCCTGGTTAAATATATACTGTCACAGTGCCTCAAAGACCCTGCAGCTAAGCCCAGGGTCACCTCGCTGCTCCTGGCCAATGTGCTAAGCATCCCCACCCCCAACTGGCACAGGAGAAAGTGGTCCTAACTGGGGCACTCCCCTCTTCCAGGACAGCTTACTTTCAATACACAGACATTCCTGAACACCTCTGTGCCAGGCAGAGGGAGTGAGGTCAGCCTGAGAAGGGCCCCCTGGTGGTCAGAACAGCAACTACACCGCCCTTGAGGCACCACGGGCCTCCTAATTACATTCGATGCTTGCCTGAGTGTGCAAGCAACCCCTTTGCACAGGTGAGGAAACTGAGGCCTGGAGAGCGGAAATGACTTTTCACAAAGAATTACACAGCTTATAATTCATTCGTTTAGCAAATATTTACCTACTGCTCTTTGCCAGGTACTGTTTTAAGTGCTGCTGGGAGTTTAGCAGTGAACAGCACAGGCAACACCCCCTGTCCTTGTGGAGCCGACATTCTAGTGCAGGGGGGTGTCAAGTCGTGGCCTGTGGCCTGTTTTGAGACAGCTGTGAGCTCGGAATGGTTTCTTCTTCTGTTTTTAAAGAGTTAAAAAAACCCAGAAGAATAACATTTTGTGTCACATGAAAATTATGTGAAATTCAAATTCACATTTTTTGACCCATAAATTTTAGTGGAACTGGCATGGTCATTCGCTTAGCCGTCGACTGTCTACTTTTGTGCCACAGCAGCAGAATTGAATAGTTGCAAGAGACCACACGGCCCACAAAGACAAAAGCATTGACTATCTGGCCCTCGGCAGAAAACGTTTATTGAGCCCTGTCCTAACAGGTAATGAGCACATCATGACAATAGCTAGCATGCATCAAATCCTTGCTCTGGGCAGGCACTTTGCTCAGCACCCCCTTTCATTGTGTCATGTGATGGTTCGTCCTTTGGTGCTGTGATTATCCTCGTTTATAGCAGGATGGCAGACTTGGAGAAGCGAAGCACCTCGCCCAGGAGCACTCAGCTACTCAATGGTCTAGCAGCCTCGTACTTGTAATTGCAGTTCTGCCCAGCCAGAGCCAGCCTGCGCTGTGAACCATTATGCAGACCCAGGACTCGAATTTGACATTCTGAGGCCAGCGTCCATATTCTTTTCCTCCTATCATACTGCTTCCAAAGTTGTGAGAAGTTCTAGACCCAGGAAGGGCCGGGGGCTCTCACAGGGGCCCTGGCACGCCCCCTCCCCCAGGTCCTGCCTGCACCTGCCCCACTGTGTGGTTTGGGCTGCTGAGCGCTGGCCTCGGAGGCTCCGTGAGGTCAGCCATTGTGAGTGTGTAGGGTGGAGGCTGGAGAAGCTCAGAGACAGGCTGGATTGTAGAAACCCCAGCGTGACAGGTGAGGCAAAGACAGGATTGGGAGCGGGGTGCCCGGGGCTCTTGCCAGCCACCTCACGAGGCCCAATTTACGCACTAGTCAGATAATGTTAGAGTCTCAGCCTTCTGCTGATTTATTGGCCTGAGCTCCTCATGGAGGCCCACCTAATTAATTGGCAGTGAGACATGTGCTGGATTTGGTGAAATTCATCTTTGTCATGCGGCTCCCCCCACCCCCCACTTCCCTCCAACCCTGAAGAGGTCCATTAAATCATGCACAGACCCCGTGTCAGAAGTGTGGGTCTAGACAGGGCACCAGACACCCTGCCACGTGATGCCCAAGCTCTGCCCAGCTTGGGGATTTCGTGTGGTCCTAGTTCAATCGTGGATTCATTCATTCACTCTGTGGAGTCACTGAGGCATCCGCTTCCTCATTCCTTCTCTCATCCGGTCATCCATTCACTCACTCATTCATTCACTCAGTCCATAGCCCACATGTCATGCTACTCATCCTCTCCCTCATGGCACATCTACCAAGGAACAGCCCAGCGCAGTGGGGAAAGCACAGCCTTTGATAGTCAGGCTCTCCTGTTTTGGAACCCAGGCTTCTCCACCTATGAGCTTGAGCTACATTTCTCTGAGGAATTAACCACCTTCCCAGAGGTACGGTCTCCTCAGTTAAATGAGCATGATGAAAGCTACTTCCTAGCACTGTCGGAGGAAGATAGACAGGCACTGACAGATGGCTATTATGATTATGGCTGGTGCGATGCTCATCGCTGGGGTTTAGAAAACCAGTGGCCTGAGGAAGTTTACCCTCTGGTGGACAGGAGAGCACTGATGTGGCAGGAGGAGGGGCTAACGTGGTCAAAGACGTTGCTGGGTGCGTAGCATAGAGAAGCTGCGTGAGGCTGGAGCTCGAGTCCTCACATCTTTTCCATTTTACAGATGAGGAACCTGAGATTCAGGAACTGTGTCCCCTCTGCTCATAAATGTAGAGCTTTAGAAGCAAGTCTGGCTGGTTTTGAAGTGTGTTCTTTATAAGGTGTGCTGCCTTGAGAAGAGTTGGCCTGTCTGAGGTGGGAACGGCAGGGGATGGCCTCCAGGGAGCCAGGCCATGGGTGTTGGCCTGAGCAGGGCGCAGACCTGGGCAGGGCTGGAGGGGCGAGATGTCAAAACACAGCAAAGCCCTCTGCAGAGGTATCTGAGGCATCAGAGGTCTAGTTCATCCTGGCCACAGCATCCCCAGCATCGTGTTTCCCCTAAACCATCATGTTTCGGGAAGTCTGTCCTGCTTCCCCCCGTGTCCCTAGCAGATAATCACCCCTCCTTCCCATCTCTGTGCTGGGCCCTCATTCCCATCTCTGTTCCATCTCCTCTTTGTGAGGAGAGACAAACAGCTATGTGCCCTGTCTCCCACGGAGGGTGGCTGGGGAGAAGCCCAGGGATTCAGACAGTGGAAAGGGCTGTCCCATGGCTGTCAGAGGCCACAGGCCCATGGCACCCCTCTGTGTGAGATGCTGGTGAGGGCAGCCATAAGGAGGCCATGGAGCTGGACTCAGAGGGCTAAGGAGGAGCTCCCAGGGAGGCCAAGGGAAAGTGGCCTCGGCAAAGGCAGAGGGAGTCCACAGCTGGCCAGTTGGTGGTGGGGCTGTTAAGTCAGAAGCTCCATGTTCAGTGATTTGTGGGGCCCAGAAGAAGAGACAGTGTTCTCTGAACCCCACCTTGGAGAAGACTGGAGAAAGAAAACAAGGGTCCAGGAGGGAGTGAAGGCCTCAGGGCCATACACACCCCAATAAGAGCAGTTGGACCCACCTCAGACTGGGTGGCCAAATGACCCAGCCTGCCTGGACTGGTCAAGGCAGCCTTCCTGGAGGACTCAGCAGGGAAGGTGGACTGGCTGGGAAGGGGGAGGACCGTAGGGCTTGGGGAGGCTGACAGCGGGCTGGGGAGCCAGTCACTCCCCTCTGAACCTTGCTTCCCTCTTTATACCATGGGGGCACTGCCATGATGGGGCGATGCAACAATGAGGGCATGGCGCCCTGGGCTGCCTGCACGAGGGAGCGAGCTCTCGCCTGTGTTTGCTTCCCTTCCCTCCTCCCTGCCCATTTGTCTCCCCCATTTCAGTTTGATCCGGGGAAACCCTGCCCCCAAAGAGGCTGAGTTCTGGGGATTTTACGAGAGTCCTGGCAGATGCTCTGAGTGGCTGGAGGGATGGTCAGGACACTGTTGGTGCAGGCACTGGGGCTGGACAGGGCCAGTGGCCAGGATGGGGTTGGAAGGGGCTGGGGACTAGAGAGAGACTGGGAATCTGAGGGGTAGGGACCTTTGGGTCTGGGGCCATAAGGGGTGGAAGCGGGCACTCAAAGCTCAATGCTAAGACAGCCTCAGATAACCTCCAAGACAGTTCTGGTAATTGCTTCCTCCAGCCTTGAGACTGGACAAAATCTTGCTTTCAAAAGAGTTTCTTTTTATTCCCACCCCTCCCCCCTTGTTTCATTTTTTCAAATAAGGAGTTCACCCTGTGCTGGAGCCAAAGGGAGAGTTTAATGAAAATCGATGGAGAAATTAAAGTTGGAGAGAAATTAAAGATGAGCAGTGGGGAGGGGACGAGGGCGCAATATCAAGTCCAAGAAGAAAATCATCAGTAGCGAGGGATGGGTAAACTGCTCTCTGTCCCCATGCAGCTACCTCCCCCTCCACTGTTTCCTGGGGCAGCTTCTTGGGATTCAGGTGCCATGACATCAGAAGGTCTGAGCTGGTCTCAGGGTGCTGGATCCAGCTATTGAAATCCCAGAGACCCTCGGCAGGAGGGAGCGAGTGCAAGGGGGCTGACTGAAAAATTCTGCCACGCCTGCTGCAGGACTTTCATAGGACTTTCTTTCCATTGTTTCTTCACTGCAGGGTTGCAGATGGTCATAAATAGGTAATATTTGCCAAAAAAGTTGGCAGTTTTTCTTTTCTTTTACTCATTTGAATTTCAAAATGGCTATGTAAGGAAGGCAGGGAGAGATGGTCATGCCCATTGCACAGAGGGGGAAAGTTGAGGCTGGAAGGCATAGAGATGGTGGAGAGGCAGAGCCTGGGCTGAGAATCCCATTCTTTTGCTCCCAGCTATGGGTTCCTGTCAGCCTCTTCTCCACACCCTAATTAGCTGAAAAGGGCATAGTGTGAGGACCCCAGGGCAAGGCACTACCCTATTTTGATGGAGTCAGTTCTAATATGTCAGTGAAGTTGGGTGGAGAGAGTGGGGAAAGAAATCTTTGCTTAATTTAATTTTCAGCCTCTTCTTTACCTACCAGTAGCTGCTGTGGGTGGGGGGTAAGAGAACGCTTCTGAATGGAGATCCCAGATGCCTCTCCACCTGGAGCTCAATCCACCCAGGCTTATCAGCTTCCCCCACCCCTCAAGTCCCCAGGTCAGGCCTCCGATTGAGTTGGGAGTGGGTTGGGACTGTGCAGAGAACCCCAGGGTCCCAGGTCTACTGTCTGTGCTGTGACTGACAGGCAGACAGGAGGGGAGACTGCCATGGTCACCTTCCTCATGCCTGCAAGGGGGCTGTCTAGAGAGAGTGTGGTTCATCTACTTCCCTGAGCTCTGAGTCCCCTAAGCTTGTCCCTCTGCCTTGGGAGCAGGGGTGAGGGGACTTGTAAGAGGCCAGGATGTAGAGAGACAAGAACAAAATGAGGCACACTGCCCCACCTCCCTGCAGCCCCCCACCCCACTTAAGGAGTTCATGCTGGGATTACGGGCCAGTATGGTTCAGACTGAAAGAAGGCCCTGCTGCCTTGGGGAGCCTCACCCCGTGCGCAAGGCACAACCTGAGTTTGGAGAAGGCATGGAGACCCCTGGCAGCCTGAACTAAGTGCTGCTCAGAGTAGGCTCCTCTCTGATGTGGACTCCTAGGTCCCCATGTGCTATGCAGCAGCGGCCCCTGGTGGATAAGAGCGGCAGTTGCACCCTGTCACACTGCCCCAGGCTCTCTTCCGGAGCTAAGGCTGGTGGGCTCAGGGCTGGGAACCACCCATCAGGGACAGTGTATCTTGTGTGTGTGTGGAGGGGTCGGGGGAGAGTAGAGAATGGGGAGGGAGATTTGCAAATTCAAGGCAACAGGATCTTCTTCCTACCAACCTAGCTTCTTCTAGCAGGACGATGTGGATACATCTTGTAATCTAACATGTTTCTGACTTCCAGAACCCTTCCAAAGTGCCCCTAGTTCTTACTGGACCCCAAGCCCCTCTGCCTGGCACAGAGGTGTCCTGTGAGCAAACTGCCTCTGGCACATTGTCCCCTTGGTAAGCAAACCTGGCTTCCACACCCGGTTTCAGCATTTAGTGTGTGTTGACCATGCACCCCCTCTGAGCCCTGGTCTCACCGTATGTAAAGTGGAGTGATAATCCATGCCTTGCAGGCTGTGAGGACAAAATGAGTCCATGTGCTATGAATGCGAGTTTTTCACCTTTCCTGCCAGAGTCCTTCACCAAACGTCTTCAGGCCTTCCTCACCTTGCAGCACCTGCCTAGGCTGGGGTGGCCTGGGACGGCGTCTCACCCGCACTTGCTGAAATTGCCCAAGTGCCCTTCTCTGGATGGCCTTCCCTACCTCTCCTCCCTCTTGGTGCTCGCACTGTACTCGGTGCTGCTCCTGGAGCATGTTCCTGGCCTCAGAGCTCTGTCTAAGCTTCCAACCAGCAGACACTCTATCACCCGCCCCTTAGCCCATCAGGGAAGTGGCTCGCACACCCAGGTGAACAGTGCTTGCTGCACGACTGGATCAGTTCTGTTGAAAGTGTTCTGGTGCATTCTTCCTCATTGCAGAAGAGAGTGTAGAGGCCCACTTACTGTCACAACCCAGTGATGTGCCACCCCACATTTCCATTGCTGGCAGCAGGGCTGAGGCCAGAATGCAGGTCACGTGACTTCACTCAGCTACAGCCTGGCATGGCCTCTGTGAGGAGCTTCATGCCCGGGTATGGGGTGGGTGCAGGGAGTGCAGACATTGTGTCTTTTCAGTAAGGACAGAATGCCCTGAGGCCCCTTTATACCATCTGTCCCTAATAACTTGTCCCAGCTTGCCATCCCCTTCCTCTCACTCCTATGGCCCCGAGCCCGAGTTCTTAGGTCCCCAAGCAGACCCTGTCTCCAAGTTGGTGGTTGGTGGCGACAACCTGGGGCCAGCCCTTCCTTTGCCACTGGTTTGCCGGGGACCCACAAGGAAGTTTTCTAATCCCTGGGAACCTCGATCTTCTCATTTGGTGGAGGGAGGCGTGTGTTCTGATGGTGCTGTGGGACATATGAAGTAATTCTGGGACACAAATGTGATGAACAGAAGTCAGAAGTGCTGAGCTGTCTGGGCTAGGAATTCTGGTGCCTCCTCCTCGGGGTTGTGTTGAGGGGGCGGGGTTCCTCTAGGGGATGTCAGGAGGGAGCTGGGTACTTCTCTCCCCTGTGGAAGCCTGTGGTCATGTGCATGTCTGTGGCGGGCAAGGTAAGATGCTGGTCAAAGTGCATCTCGTAGGCTGCACCACAAGCACTCTGGTGAGAGCAGCCATTAAATAAGAGGTCGGAGGTAAATGTGATGCTAATGCCGGAGAGAAGGGAAGATGTCCTACAGAGAAGCCAGGGTTCCTCAGAGCGCTGGGCCAGGCACAGAGGTGGGGACTGTGTCACCAGCACTGCTTACCCTCTGGCTTCTGAAGTGGGACAGGTGCTAGTCTGGAGGTGAGCAGGGGAAAGGAAGTTGCTGGGGAGGGGACACAGTGAGGAGGCCGAGGGGACTACAGAGGTGGAGGTTTGGGGCAGATTTGACTAGGGAGGACCCACCTTCTGGAACAGCCCAAGCACTGACAACAGGTCTGCTCTCAATCCACAGAGGCAGAACCCGACCGAGTGTCCTCGGTCCCTGCCAGCAAGCAATGAGGCCTCTAGTCCCAGGCAGAGACAGAGAGATACAGGGAGAGAGAAAGGGGATGAGAAAGAGGAAGAGACTTAGGAAGCATGAGGGAGGGAGGGGAGATGGGACAGTTTCCAAAGGAGCGTTTCATTCTCCTCTGGGCTGCTTCAGAAGTCAGGAGTAGTTTGCAACCTTGTGATAGCTGGACATGAAATGCCTGATTGTGATCTGCTCAGGCATAGAGTGATCTCCGTGATGGTTCTGATTTTCAGTCTCTCGATGAGCAATGATTTTGAGCATTTTTCCATATCCTAAGTGACCATTTGGTTATCTTCTTCTGTGAAATGTCTATCTGAGACATTTGCCCTTTAAAAAAAAATGACTTCTTTGTCTTTTTGTTATTGAATTATAAACTTGGAAAAATGTACATATGAATCCTTTGTCAAGTATATGTATTGAGAATATCTATTCTCAGCCTGTGGTTTGCTTTTTCATTTTCTTAATGGTGTCTTCTGATGAATAGAAATGCTTAGCTTAGCTTAAAGTCTAGTTTACTGATCTATTCTTTTTGTAGTTGGTGCTTCTTGCATTCATTTAACATGTCTTTGTTTTCCCCCAGATCATGAAGATAGGCTATATTTTCTACCAGGAGCTGTATTATTTTACATTCCACAGTTAGATCTATGATCTATTTCAAATTTTTTAATGATATTCAAGGTTCAGTGTTTTTCATATGATATCTAATTGAGCCAATAGCATTTATCAGAAAGACCATCTTTTCACCACTTAATTAAAGTGATGCCTTTGTTGTAGGTAAAATGATGACATATGCATGAGTCTGTTTCTGGAGTTCTTTTCTGTTCCATTAGCCTTTTTGTCCATTCTTGTGCCAATATGACACCGTCTGAGTCACTCTCGTCTATAATAAATTTTGATATTTGGTAGTATAAACTCTCCAAATTTGTTTTTCTTTAAGATTATCTTGGTAATTCTAAGCTCTTTGCCATTCTATGTACATTTAAGAATACACTTGTTAATTTACATAGAAACACCTGCTAAGGTTTTGATTGGGATGTCTTTAAATTTATAAATAAATATTGGGATAATTGACATCCCGAACAGTATAGGGTGTTCCAGTCAATAAATGTAGCATACGTCTATTTATGCAGATTGCTTTTAATTTCTCTCAGCAATATATTGACTTTTCAGTGTCAACATCTTGCACATATTTTTTTAGAGTTATTTCTGGGTATGTTTTTCTGCTAATTAAGAGTTATTTAAAAATTATTATTTTCTAATTGTTGCTGATACATAGAAAATGCAATTTTGAATATACTGGTGCCTGGATTCTTTTGGATTTTATACAGATTTGGATTGTGTACACATGTACACAATCATGTGATCCGTACATTGTGATGGTTCTGCTTCCTCTTTTTTGATCATTTTACCTTTTCTTTTTCATGTCTTATTGCATTGGCTACAGCCATTGTAAAATGTGAAATAGGAGGGTGGATAATGGATATCTGTCTTGTTACTGATTTGGGGGAATTCTTTCAATATTTCATGATTTTATTATTAACTGTGATATATCATTGTCAACTTAAGGATCAGATAGTAGGCTTAGAGAACGTAGGTGACCTCATTTCACCAAGTCAGCAAGGAGTACAGCTGAATTGTGAAGCCAGACTTTCTTCTAAGATTGTGCAGCTTCTACTCTATCACAGTTACTTCTGGAACAGTGATGCTTAACTAAGGATTCCCATTGGAACTTAAGAGTCTTTAAAAATATTGATAGCAAGACTCTACCCCAGGTTAATTAAGTCAGATTTTCTGGTGGTAAAGCACAGGCATGAGTATTTTAAAACTTTCTTAGAAGATCCTAATCCTCAGAGAACCAGGCTAAGAACCACTGATCTAGACGCACTTTTGGTACTATTCCCAACCCAGCTATGCCCAGTAGTGCTTTGCCGAAAACTTGACTTTTTTTTTTTTTTTTTTTTTAACATCAGCACAGGCTTGCTCACTCTAACCCAAAGGGAAGTGAACTTGTTCTTACCTTTTGGTACCTTCTTGCAAACTCTACTCCTTCTACCCCCAAATGCCTTCAGAGCATCTGATTGACAGTCTGCTCTAAAGAAAATCAGCAACTTGACAGGAAAATTATTTTTTATTTGTCAATAAAATAAAGTGATTTAATCCCTGATTTTTCTCCAGAGCAATAAGCCACCTCTCTCTACCTTACTCACTTGCCAGACTGGTTATATAACCCCTTTCATCCATTGTCCTATTCCCTATTACATATTCAGATTTGTTTTATCCATTTTGACACTTAGTTTTTAATCCAAGATTCTTGTGTGAAATAGCAAAGGAGGTTGAGTGGTGTCTGGGATATGCTAGTTTGGGAGGAGGAGGATATTATCCTCCTGGAGGCCTGTTTTAATTTCTGTAGCTTTCTCTTGAGCTGTCAGCTCTACCAGCACTACTTAAAACAAATACCTCATGTTAGAAAGCAAGCCTTTAGCCTCTTACCTTATTCACAAATTCTGTGTTGGATCTTGTCCTGATCTGGTTTACATCCTGTATTCAATCTTGCTTCTAATCGATGGATTCATTTATTCCACCTGATGCTTTCCCCTGACCCTCCCTTGCCCCACATTTGTCTTTGCTTCCTTAGGTAGGAAACTTGCTTCCTTCTCTTTGATTGAATTTTCTCTCTGACTATATCCTGGGCAAATAGATTGGTCCTGCCTGGTCCCATGAATATGATTCCAGCTGCTCTGTGGTACCCACTTGTCTCTCTCTCTCTCTCTCTCTCTCTCTCTCTCTCTTTTTTTCCCCTGAAGACTGTAGGCATCTGAGTTGATAGAAAGGTTGAAGGAGGAAATTTGGGGGTCTTTAGGTCATGGTCCCTCTCCTGTGACTGAGTTACCACAGCATTTGCATGATTCTGTTTAACTCTTACAACCCAGTGACCAACTCTTCTGCCTTTCCCTAAAACCTAAACATGTAAAAAAGAACTGGAAAATAGCAGCCCAGCACCAGTATGATGCGTCTTTATGTACTAGCCAGTGTCCCTTAGATATTTGCATAAAAGCCATAATGATGCTTTTCCAGTAATCAATAGGAGAACATTGCTCATAAATCTGGTGTGATGTTTACTGTGTATTTTGGATCCCCCAGCTTCATTGATCTCATGTTCCTTCACCCTCACCTCAGGGAGAATCTCAGCCTTCACCAGCTCCCTCTGTATCCAGACCCCAGGTGCATCCACCCTGTTGCCCAGGTGATGACCAGGCCACTTGCATCCTCATTGCAACTTGCATGCTTTCCCATGAGGAAAGCTTGGCCTTGGGCCTAGGCCCATCCCATTCCATGTAAAAAGCTAATTACATAGAAGTGCTTCCACCAGCAGTTTCTTGAGAGATGTGAAAGTGCTTTGATTAGATTGTTCTCCTGGCATCATTAAGTTTATATCCGGGGATGGGAAGTGGGTGGTTTGAGAATGGAGACTTTCCAGAAATGGGACCAGTGTTTGAGGAAGCTGGCTTCAGGCTGGGACACTCCTGGGCCCACCATAGGAGCTAAGCTAAGCAGCCCCCATCAACCTGACCCTCTCACCAGCTCCATCCTTCACTGCCGTTCCCAAAGGCTGCCCAGAGGAGCCCAGGGCAAAGAATAGGGAGACCAAGGTGGGAGTCCTGGCTCTAGTATTAACATTCTTCATGGCCTCGGTGATCTCTTTCCCTCCCCAGACCTCTGTCCCCCCATAATTCAGCCTACTATATTAACTGCCATGTGTTGGGCCTCAGCTGGGTGCTGGGGACCAGGAACGATTCACTACAGGAGCTTCCCAAAGCAGCTCAAATTTAGTGTAGAGTGGACATAATACCCTACGAGGACAACCCGACACAGTAAGTGCTCTTGTGGTGGTCAGACCAGAGTGGTGTGGCAGCTGGGAGGACAGAGACACTCTGTCTGGGGGAGGCAGGTGCGTGTTCACAGATGGGGTGACTTATCACCTGGGTCTGGGAAGGAAGTGGGGAGGGAAGGCATGGAAGATGTTCATTCAGGCTTTAGGTGAATGGGGTGTGAGGGGCCTGTGGAATATTTAGGCAAGTTAGTTTTGGAGTTAAACATTAAGAGATCCAGTAGCAGATTGCAAATGTAGATATGGGTATCAGGAAAGAAGGTCAGGACTGGGGAGCCAGGTTTAGGGGTCATCATAGTGAGTCACTGAGGCTACTTGGCTTGGGTACTATTGACTGAGATGGCACAAAGGAGGCTGACAGGGAAACTGGGGTAAGCTATCTTAGGTGGATATGAAGGAGAGACTAAATACATGGTATTTCACTAGGAAGGAGATGAGCCCCCCAAATGGGGTATCACAGAGTTAGAGGCAGGAGAGAGCACCAAGATGGAGAGAGTTCCCAGCAGGGAGAGATGTTGTAAAGGCCAAGTCAGAGAGGGACTGGGAGACTGGGCTCTGTAGCAGACAAGTCTCCAAATCCTTTTTAAGCATGTGATCTCTCTCCCCATCTCCTTTAATTTCTCTATGTGTCTGTCTTCATTTTTCCATCTCTTGTTTCCTCCTGACTCATTTTTGTACCAGTGCCTAGTTCAGCCCATCACAAGGTAGGTGCACAGTTAATGTATGATGAGCTATCAGAGATGCAGAATTATACTACGTTTCTCTCTGCTCTCTTTTAAGGGATTATAGTTATTCATCTTATTGGTGTTGGTCAGGAATTGAAATAGGAGTCACTCCCCTTTTAAAAGTCCTAGTTCTGGGCTGCATGAGCTGAGGTGTCCAAACAAGTCGGGAAACCTGTGGGCCCCAACCCAAAGGGCTGAGGTACCCAGTGGTGTCTCAGTCTCTGAGAGCCTACAAAAAGGTGAGTAGGACTCAGGGCCCCAGATCTAGAGATGGCTGCAACCATCAGACGGGGATGGAGTGGGATTGTACACGCATTTATTTCTCCATTAACTTCCAATATCCTCTGAGAGTGCTATTTTTACCCCCACTTATAAAGAAAGGCTCTAAGTAAATATAAAAATTGTGCAGCTAGTAAGATGCAGAAATGGGATTCAGATCCAGGGAGGTGTAATTCCAGAGCCTGTGCATGTTTGGATGCTATAGAAAATGGTTCAGGTGCTGGGAAGCCTGAAGCCCAGTGGAGTGGTCCCTTTAAGGGCCTCCCACTGTGACGAGCTGGTTGGGTTGGGGCTGCTGAGATAATGATGCACATGGAAGTCAACTTGGGCTAGTGGTATCTTGTTGACAACAGGCTAAGTGGCAGGTCATTAGCCAAAAGCCCAGGAAATTGACCCATGTGATAATCCACCAAATAGAAAAGTGAGCAAAACACATGAACAGACAATTAATAGAGAAAATCCAAATGGCAAAAACCAAAATCAAAACCAAACCTAATCAAAGTAAAATGAAAACATGAAAAGACTTAGCTTCATTATAAAAAGCGAAGACATGCATATTAAAATGAAAATTCTATATACTCACCAAACTGCAAAATTTTAGAATCCGACAGTACCAAATGTTGAGAAGAATATGGAGTTGAGTTTATACATTACTGGTAAGGCTATTAACCGCTATAGCTGTTCTGCAAAACAATTTGGCAATATCAGTAAAATTAAAGATGTGCGGATCCTATGAATGAGTAATTCCACTCCTCATTTGAGATTCCTGGAGAATCTGGTACATATACACCAGAAGACACTTGGAAGAATATTTATAGAGGCACTGTACATTATAGCAAAAACTGGGAAATGGCTCAAACTACCATCGTCAGGAAAATACATAAATGAATTACAGTCAATTTATACAATGAAATACCACACAGCAGTGAAATAAATGGACCTTAGCCACATAGACCAACAGGAAGGAGTTTCCCAAACATAACGCTGACTGTGGAAAAAACAAATTGTTATACACAGTCTGATACCATTTGTGTCAACTTCAAAACCTTGTAAAACTAAATGTACACATGCAATAAATCAGGGAGTAATAAGCACAAAATTACCAGGGTAGTGGCCCATCCAACAGTGAAGAGCAGAGGTAGGAGATCAATAACTGCATACAGGGTCTTTCTGGTGTTATTTCATGCCTAATATTAGACTTTCTGGATATTAGACATATACATGTATAGTTATTCATTTCATTATTTTTTATACTTCATAAATTTGTAATACAACACACACATGTCTTCTCTTTTCAAGGGATGACATATTTCCTAATTAACAAGATACCAAAAGAGATCTGAAGTGTATAAAATAAATTAGAAGGAAAGCAGAGCTGTGGACAGTTACATAGATAGGACGACACAGATACTCTTCTTCGGGAACCTAAGGGCAGAAGAGGAATCAGGCTAGGTCAGGGTTACTTTCCTGGGTTCGGAATCTGTGGAATCCATATTCCCAAGTTGATGGTTTCTCTGGAGCTGCTCTTTCTGGTAGTGGTCTTTGCCCACAACATCTCCTCCATCTGCAATGCCATTCCTCTTCCTTTACTCCTCTAAAGTGTGTCTTCAAGTCTTGAGTCAAGTTTTACTCACTTGCATTTATTACCCACAAAGCCTTCTCTGTGTGAGGCCTGGAGCAGCCAAAGCGAACAAGCTGTGTGTGGTACCCAGGCTTACAGAGCATCCAGGGGAACAGGGGAGACAGACAAGGGAGAGAGAATCACATCACAGTGGAGCTGCTCCAAATTGTTGGTGCATAAAGTCATTTTATACTTTATTAAAAAGCAGATTCCAGGTCTCCCTAGAGTCCGATTGAATAGGTCGAGGGGGTCCCAGGAATGTGCATTGAAGAAACCCCTAGTGGATTTAGTGCATCTGTTCCACAGACCCCACTTGGAGGAACAGTGTGATAAATGCTATGGTGTTACCAGATGTATTTGGGCATGAGCTCCAAGGGCCACCTCCCCCGGCTGGAGTGTGGACATTAAGCCAGTGTGGCTCCCCGTAGGGTATCCTTATTGGAAATCACATTGTAAAATGGTTATTTGTGGATGAGTCACCTGCCCCATTGCAGGAAACGCCCTGCCCTAGCTCACTTCTGCTTGGCACCCAGTAGGTACTCAGGAAGATCATACTCAGTGGGTTTTCTGAGGAGCATCCTGGGTTGGGAAGCAGGTCTGGTGTCTAGGCCTTGATGGCACAAGCCCTTGGAGACCATTACCTCCTTGGCCTCTCTAGTGTGTTCAGATTGGCCAATCTCCATGTGTGCTGGGGACTAGGTTTGGGTCAGGTCTGGGTTTGACCAGATTCTCAACTGGGTTTGGGGATGCAACTCCATTTGTATCCAAGGTCAGATTGAGGAGACCAGATACTTGAGACCTGCAGCTATAACCTTAATTAGTGCTGGGAGGGGAAAGGGATAAAGGCCAGACAGGTCTAAGTGGTTTGTTAGGTTGGCAATAGGGCTGCTTCCTGTTTTCAGGCCCAGGGCAGCCCCTTTCCCTTCTCTGGGCCCAAGTGAGGCCCATCTCTGAAGGCCTGTTAGTCAGACACCCAGCATGATTCCAGGCCTGCCAGCAGCCACCTGGCTGCTGTTTGTTCTTTGTCATTAGGTACATAGGTGAGTCTTACTGCGGACAGCTTCCCCAGCTCCTGCTCCCACGTTTGTCTCATTTGAGTCCCAGATTGCCAAGGGCTTTTACAGCTAATGGACCTTACAGCTCCCAAGAGCCATTTAAGGGAGGCCCAGAACTCCGTGGTGGTAATTAGTCAAAGGAAACACTGACCCCTGGAGACCCACTTAAGCTGAGTGGCAGGAAGTGAGGGTGTAGGGACAGGAGCCCTGGGCCTCTGGCGGGCGTGGGGAGCATCAGCACAGGCGCATCCTCCCTTCACCTCTCCCTGGCTCTTCCCTGGTCTCATCCCTACTTCTAACAGGGGAAGGACATCTTGGTGCTTGGTGACAGGATCCTCAGACAGGCTGGCGTCCTGGGGCCTCTACGGGACTGCAGGAGCCCTGCCGAGCTAACCCTGATAAGTTACTACCCACCCACCGATTCCAACCTTTCTCTAGAAGGTCTCATCTACTGACCCGGGCTGGAGGTGGAGGGTCTGAGTTCCGTTGCCACTCAGGAGACGGTATGATGTCCTGATAAAAACCATGGGCTTTGAGGCTAGACGATTTGGGTTCAAATTCTAAACCAACTACCTTTAAAGTTTCTGATCTGGGGCAAGTTAAGGAACCTTTCTGTGCCTCAGTTTCTTCCTCTGTGCAATGGGGATACTAACAATACTGGCCTCAGAGAGTTATTACAAGGACTAAGTGGTACATGCGTTGCACTTGGAGGGCTGGCTGGCACGTGGTGAGCACGCGCTAAGCAGAAGATGTCACTGAGCCAAGATGAAGTCTGATCAGGCCAGAGCTGGGAAGCTGAAGTCTTTCTCTGGCATCCCCATCCCACCATGCCCAGGTTCATTCCTCTCTGGTTGGGCAGAGAGAGCAAACCTCTATGGAAGCAGCCCTCTTCGTAGGGGGGGAAGGTGGTGGAGGACAGGATGGGAGAAGGATGTTGATCTCACCTAGTACTGACCCGAGGAAGGGAGGAAGGAGGCAACATTTAACAAACATCTTTCCTGGATCTGCATCGCCTGTGTCATCACCTCCCTAGCACCCTGTTGGTGAATGGAGGACACAGAATCTCAGAGAGGTTAAGCAACTAATGCCAAGTCACACAGTACAAGTAAGAGGGATCTGGGGTTGGAGCTCGGGGATGTGGGAGTATTAGGTGACTGGTCTTTCTACTGTATTTTGCTGTGGTAGATAATCAGGGCCTTGCCCCTGGGCACTTGGCTTGATGCCTGCTCTCTAAGAAGCCCATGGGAGGTCACTGATCTCTGCTGGAGCCAAAGGATAGTTCTTTAGAAGCTGGACTTGCGGTCATTCTGAGAGCCTTGCCACCAGGTTGTCCCTGGCTCCACACACAGTCCTGGCTTGTTCTGGGTGTCCAGAGCTGGACCCTGAAAGGGGTTTGCGTCTGTCTCTTTATTGTCATGAGCAGTGCTGCTCTCTCCCAGGAGACACGGGGACGTGTCCTCTCTTCTTCTGCAGGTGGACGGCGTTCTGTGCCTGGCCGACATCCTGACCGATGACAGCCACTCAGAGGCCACACGGGCTGAGGCTGCGGCTGTGGTTGCCCAGGTCACCTCACCACACTTGCCCTTTACTCAGCACCTCAGCAGCTTTCTGGAGAGCATGGAAGAAATCGTGACTGCTCTAGTCAGTGAGTCACCCTGGGCGGGAGGGGCCTGCTGTGTGAGTGGGACTTGTCACAGTTGTCTTCAAGAGAGGCCAACGAGGCCTTCCTGCCCCCCCACACCCACACTCTCTGCACTCCACGTAGCTCCTGAATTGATGTCACGCTAGCTGAAATCCCACTGTTAATGTGTCATCGTCAGGATCTAAAGAGCTCTGTTGTCAAAGTTCCTATTAAAATGCATACAGCCTTCTGAAAAGCTCCCTGAGTTGAGGTCACATTGGGATTAACTGGCCTTTCAGATTGGAGACCAGGACAAGCCCCATGGAGAAGCGTAGGGCCTTGAATTTGGGGGTTCAGATCCTTGGCCAGAGAGACTCTGATGGGCTTTGTTCCTAAAGTCTCAGACCTGTTGCACCCAATAAATGTGGCAGCAATGACGAGGCAAAGAGCCTCTCCGAAGGCACTGGCACACCCCAGCCCACCACCTGCAGCCCCCAACCCCGATCCCACATCACGAGGCCTTGAGAGCTCTGACTCTTATAGGTTCTCCTATTCAGACTCACATCCTCCTGGTTGGAGAATCATAGACTGAGAACTAGAATACTCTCTTCCTCCAACTTTCCTTTGCAAAATGGGATAAAGTGGGATTTGTCTGGGTCAAATCCTCAGGAAACTTGTTTTGCAAACCACATCCTTCCTTTTGTAGGATGTGTGTTTCTACTTCTATCCTTATTTCTACCACGGCTTTCAGAGCCATGTCGTATTGAAATTGAATGAAAGTTTGTCTCGTCAGAAAATTTAGGGTTCACTCTTGGAATCATCATACCAGGGCTGGGAAAATTTGGAACAGCACAAATTTAGGGACAGCACAGACTTGGTTTGGTGTCAGAATATTCAGGTGTGGATTTTTTTCGGTCTTTCCATTCATCCACACACCAAGTAGCTATTGTCCAACAGTCCTGTGCAGGCCCTGTGTGAGATGCTACCACCTCACAATTTTCCTGTGTGGGGTTGGAGCCATTTCTCTTGAGTCTTTCTAGCTCTAGAATTTTAAGATCCATGAGCACTTTGAACCTAACGGTCCTCAGTCAAGCTGACTTTATGGCTGATTCTAGTCACTGGAGCAGTGGCACCCACAGGCCAGGCTGGGGTAAAAAAAAAATTTGCCAATATCCACATTTGTTCAAAGTTGAGAAAACACAGAAGCCAATTATTGAAAGTCTTGGCTGGAAGGGAACTCAAGAGTCGGTAAAGGTAAAAGCTGACTTGATAGTAGAAGGAACCTAGGCCCAGGGAGGTTGAGGAAACTTCTTGAGGAAACATAACAGTATTAGGATTCATTTTTCTCATAGTCAGCCATCCTCTGGACCCAAGTGGGAATCCTAAATGAATTGAAGTGGGCCAGATGAAAGAAGAAAATAAGAAAATTTGAATCGTGTATGGAACTGAAAAGCATGGGCACTGAGGACGGGGAGGGGGGGGAGAGGTCACTGATACATTCCTATTAATTGTTGCCATGTAGGAAAGGCCAATTTTTAAAGATAAGACAAAAATCCTAAGTTTTATAGAAAATCTCCCAATGTATAAACGATTGCCAAAATACCCACAAATAAAAACACCAAAGCCTACATAGTCTAAACTAAATATCACTATTGCCATATCTCTATTCCTACTTCTTTGCCCAAGTTAGGTTTCTCCCTGGAGAAGGGGATCCTGCCTATTTATTTCACCCAATGAAGATGCATTGTGGAGTTTTCTCGGAGAGTCAGCAGATAGGATATGTCTTCTGGGCAGGATGCCAGGGCTCTGCTCTTTGGTGAGAAATAGCCCTCCAATTTCTTGCTATTCCCTGGAAACGTTTATAAATGAGTCACTGGAATCCTCAATTTACAGTCTTACGCATCCCAGGTGACTCAGACTGTAGTTTAAATAAATGTGCACCCAAATTAAAAGGCACTTAGATGGTTGTGTTAATAATTGCTGCGTTGGTGGCAGCCGTGACTGTATAAGAATTAGTGTGGGTGTTTGGATCTAGAAGAAATCTTTACAGCAAAGTGGGCCAGGGAGTCCTGTCATCTCACTCCAAACTTTGAGTATAGGGAGGTGGCCTGGAAGAGGTTGGCTGTCTCGAGTGGTCCCAAAACTTAGAGGATGTGGCAGTCATTGGAAAAGAGCAATTGTAGAATTCTTAACTCCTGGGTGACTCTGTGGCTCTGCCCCGGGTGATTAGATCAAGACTCTGAGTTGCTTTGTTGGTCACACCTGGGCTGAGGGACACAGTGCTGCCCAGGGACAGACCTTGCCCCTCTGGCAGGACTGAAACCCAACTCTGCAGGGACATCACCGGGAAAAAGTCAAAGAGGCCCAGGGTCAAGAGGCAGCCAGGGACACAGAAGGAATGGGCACTGGGATCAGGCAGACCTGGACTTGACTCTAGGCCATGACAATACCAATAATCTCATTTCCACGACTTTGGGAAAATGGCTTAATATTGGAATCCTTAACTCTTCAGCTATAAAATTGCGATAGAAAATTGGGTGGTTGGGAGGACGGAATGACTGCATGAAGTCAGAAATATACAGCAGTGCCTTGCACAGAGTAAACTCAGTAAATGGGAGTCTTGCTGCTACTCAGTTTCCTTGAGCCTTGGCTTCTACATCTGCAAGCAGAGGCGGCAATTTTCTGCCGTAAGGGTGCTCAGAATGTAGGGGGGCAGAGCGGGGCACATTGCAGGTGGCTCAACTAATACTGTTTTCCTTTCCTTTTTAGGTAGGGGCCAGGACTGCATTCACTCAAAGGGCCAAGGGTTGCCAGCTTCAATTTTAGAACCTCGATGTACAGATTCTTTGTTTGGAAGCCAGAATTAGGGATCAGGATTCAATGTAGCTCAGTCCTTCCTCCCAAACGTTCTCCCCTGGGGGTATTTTCCTGATAGGTGGTTTGTCTTCCTGTGTTTTCATAGGGGTGTTATCAGTAGGAGAGGACCTGGACCCAGGAAGCACCTTGACTGATGGTCAAGTTGGAGCTGAGGGTCAGAAGTTAGATCCACCAGGATGTGTGGCTACTGCCACTGTGCCCTTTCACACATCGTCCTGAGGCAGGAGTCTCTTCTGGGCCAGGTGGAGCCCATGGGGGGAATGTGTGAAACAGTGGAGGGTAATGGGGCCTGGGGAAGAGTCTCTCCTCTTTAAAGACCCATCAGACTCATCAGGAGGATGAGTTATGGTCAAGTCTGGGTTATGGCCACTAGGATCAGAAAGACAGAGCCTGGCATTCAGGGGCTTGGTGTAAGACTTTTCCACAGCCATGTGGCCCTTATTCTGGGATCCAAAGAAGCCCTGATGGCAGCTGGAAAGGTGGAGTCCTTATGTTTTTAACTTCAGCTCCTTTCTTAAGGCAAATTCAGGAGCAGTCTAACATACATTGCTGGAGACACAATGCTGGACTAGGAGCTCTTTTCTGCCTCAGGGCCTTTGTACATGCTGCTGTCTTTGGCCTAGAATATGTTCTTCCCCGGGTATTCTCCTGATTGCCCCATTTTCCCCTTACAGTCTCAGCTCTCACATCCTTTAGGGAGACTTTCCTTATGCACCCCTTTGGGCCTCTGGTTCTTCTCGGTCTTAGCACTTGTTTATTTTCTCCCTCGCATTAGAATTTGTAATAATTTTATTAATTTCTTTTAAAAGCTTATTTTCTCTCACCCACTACTAGGATGTAAACCTAACAGGGGCAAAGACCTGCTCTGTGTTGTTCACCAGACCATCCCAAGACACCAGAAGTGCCTGACACATAGTGTTCACACCGTAAATACTTGCTGGGAAACAGAGTAAATGCAGGTCATACACCAGGATTCAAATCCCAGCTCTGCCACTTACACAGACAGATAAATTTCCCTCTTCAGAAATTACTTTCCTCATCTGTAAAATGGGTGTCTCTTAACACCTGCCCAGACTTTCTCCCAGAGCAATTGCAGGAATCAAAGGAGGTAACTGGTATGAAGGCACTTGGCAGTGAGGCTGCTTTCTCCCTCTTCACCATCCAGAACTGTGCCAAGAGGCGTCGTCTGGGGAAGTCTTCCTGCTGGCTTCTGCAGCCCTTGCCAACATCACCTTCTTTGACACGATGGCCTGCGAGATGCTTCTGCAGCTGAACGCCATCCGTGTCCTCCTGGAAGCTTGCAGCGACAAGCAGAGAGTGGACACACCTTACACCCGGGATCAGGTGAGAGGCTCGGGAGGGGTGGGGGGGCGGATCAGGCACAGGGCCTGTAGCCATGAAGACAGAGGTTAGGAGGCCAGGGCGAAGATTATGGGGGAGAGGGAGACAATGTGCCTGGCCGCACACAGCCAGTCCTGTTAGTCACATTCTAGGCAAAGGACAATGTTCTCAACATACCTCGTTGCCCTTGGAGCATCTTCATGAGTCACTTCTCCATCCCGACCGCCGCAAGGCCTTCCTCTGTCCCCACCCACAGTGGTGTGTCCCAGAAGTCAGAGACACCGTGGGAAGGTCTCTGGACCTCCTCTAAAATTCTCCGTCCCAGACTTACCGCTGCCTGTCTGTCACTGTACCCTGCAGAGAGTTTCTTCCCTTCTCTGCCTCCATAGAAGCAGGGCTGGGAGCGGAGCCTTGATTCAGAGCCTCAGCTCCCCTATCAGTCTTGATGTTTTTGTAGATTTGGGCTCCACATACAGTTTTGTTTGGAGAAAAGGGGTTTCATTGCTACCCGTGTTTGGAAACATTGAATGAAGGGATTTTTCAGAGCCTTGAGCTCTGAGATTATAGAATTCTATCCTGTCCCTCCTCTACCAGACTCAGCCTCCCTTTTCCCTACGAAGGGGTGGGGGTGGTGGATCAGGTGGATTTTAGGCCTCTATAAATTCCACGAGGTGCCTGAGCTCTAAGTTAGATGATGCTCCTGTCTCCAACCCAGATCATCCCTGCCTGCCTCTTAGCTGCAGTCTCTGTTTCTCCTATTCCTGGTCCAACTTCTACCCCAGAAACTTCTGGAAAGCCTTCCCTGATAGGTCTCTAGAATTGCCTCCTTTTCCTGCAGACCATGTCTCACAATGGAGTGTTGACTTTTCTCTAGTGACATTTATTCCTTTCCAGTTATTTCATGTAGTTTATTCCTTCGATGGGAAAAAATAGAAGCTTCTTTGCTATATTATAATCATGTAACTTTGGGCACACTGAGCCTCACTTTACTCATCTGTGTATGGGGTTGAATACTATATACTTCACTAAGTTGAAATAAGAATGAAATTAAACTAATTTCAATTCCTAATTAATTTTAAATTATTGGTTAATTAGTTATTAATCATTTAATTAATTTATTTTAATTAAATTAAACTAATGAATGCAAACTCCTGGTAGAGTCCCTGGTACTTAGAAACTCAAATAAATGGAAGCCAGTGTCAGTATTATTATTATTGGTCTTGAATGTGTGGCACACAGTCCTGAATGGGGAACCTCCGGATGGAAGTTTCCTTACCTGTAAAATGGGCATGGTCTCTTCCAGCTCAGGCATCCTGAAGCCCTATGTGCAGAGACCCCTTTTTTATTATGAGGAGTGACTGGCTCCCCTCCTAGAATCTCGCTGATTCCTCAGAAGGAAGGAGGGGCTCAGGGTGGAGAGAGACCGTGGACAAGCTCCATGCAGGTGGCAATTCTTTCTGAATCTGGAGTCCCGAGTTTTCCTGCCATACTCCATTCCCTCTACCCCCACCTCATCACCCCATTCCTCCCTCCCTCTCCCTGGTCCTACCTCCCCCTCCTCTCCCCTCTCCCCCTGAGTCTGGGCTAGGCACGAACAATCTCCCCCCACACCCCATCCTCAGGACAGCTTCACCTTCTGCCCACCTTCTGTCGTGACTCAGAACTCAGAGCAACCACTTAGCGAGTGAAAGCGCACCCATTAAAGAAACAAATGGCTCTTTCCAGTGGCAGGGGGAGGATTAAAGCGATCAGAGAGCTCTCTGTAATGAAGACAACGAAGATGAATTAGGCTCTGAAGTGCTCACCGCCCCCTGAAACACTTAGGAAATTAAATGCCTGTGAGGCTTCCGGTAATGCATCTGCCAATGACGCCAGTGCTGTGCAGAGCCTCTGGGTCTTGGATCTATATTTTGTCCACCTCCACATGAACATCTAAGTGAGAACCCCTCTGTCACCCCAGCAAGCTGAATTCCCTTAATTTGTCTAACAAGAGCCTTGATGGCCATACCTGTCTCGCACCCACCATTGAGGGTGTGGATAGCAGCGAGGGCAACCTTGGATCTGTGCTCTTTCATCCCCATCTGCTAATCTAGGGGTGCTGGATGTGACTATGCATCTAGAACTCCCTGCCTCACCAGACAGCTGTGTGGCCAGAGTTTTCATTCCCAGGAAGTAATTTTTAGGGCGCATGCTGCCCAGGGAATCCAGCTACAGCCATGGCCTGGGGTGTGAGAAAGGGGCTGCCTCATCTCTGCCCTGCCCTTAAGGCAGTGAGACCTAGGGTGACAGAGACTCAGTTATCTTGTCTAGGCCACCACAGAAACTTTCACTGAGCATGACTTTTTATGGCCTTCAAAACTGAATTGCTTTCATAGAGGTGGAGGGTCCTGGTAAATACACATTGTCTGCTGGGTGTTTTAGAATGTCCAGATTTTGTAGTATGCCTAAAAACTCACCATAAATACAATCATCAGGAGTCCATTATCAGAAATGCCAGTCACTAGGGATTACAATTTTGACTCACATCGCAAAAGCCGTGTATATAAAAGCCTTTTATATACCTATGTGACACGTATGACGTATTGGAAACAGCACAGGCTTTGGTTTCATTGAGACCTGAGTTCAAGTCCTGGCTCTGCCATTTCCTAGCTGTGTGACCTGAAACAAAATGCTTAACCTCTCTGAACCACAAGTTTCCTCATTTGTGTAATGGGGATAATCTATTTCCTCCCTCTCCATGTCAGTATGGTGATTAGATGGCATAATGCTCATAAAATAGTTAGAATGAAAGCAGATACTCAGTGATAATGGGGCGGGGGCGTGTGATAGAACCAGGAACTGGGATGGGTCTGAGGCAGGGAATGCCAGCTTTGGGGAAGGATGGCAGGGCCGACAATGGAGGTAATGTGGTAGTGGTAAGTGTAGTGTGGTGTGAGTCAGTGCATGTGTTGTTCCAGTCTGTGTGTGGGTATATGCAAGTTGCGTGTGTGTATGTGGTGTGTGTATGGGGGGGGGGGATGTTGATACAGACTGTAAGCCACTTAAAGGATGTGTTTATTTGTATCTGGATATATATGAGTGAATATATACCTATCTGGAGAGGCTGGGAGGAAACCAACACCCAGTCCCGATCTGCCCCAGCAGTCCCTCCTACAGAACCTAGAGAACACTAAACACAGAGCACCTGGTTTGGGATTTACATGTTCTCTGATCCTGCGAGGCACACACCCCAGCTCGATGCAACCCCCAGGGACAGTCCCCTGACCTAGTTCACCAGCAGCTTGAGACCTATAGCTAAGGCAGTTTTATGGCCTTTGGTGGCTGTCTCTCCTGAGTGCAAATCCCAGCCCTCCTGTCTTGCATCTTTGGGAGCGAGGAGGGCAGGCCAGGCCTCAAAGATCCGAGTGCCCGAGAGTGGGAGCAGTGTGCTTGTCCCAGGACGAGGCAGGCACCCTCGTGGGTCCCTGCTTGCCCAGCTCTCATTCACCCAGGCCCCTGACCACACCTGTCAGGTAGAGCAAGAGGCTTAGTAGGGAGAAGAGAAGCAGAGGGCTGCACCTTCCCTTGGACTGTGTGGCCTCCCTGGGCAAAAAGACCACTCCCTTCCCCTCTCAGAACCCTTCGTTCTTCAACTAATGTCCTTGTCTTGACTCTTTCTGCTCTTTGGTAGAAAAAAACGATATGGAGGGAAGATGTGAGGACAGGGAGATGCACCGGGCTCCCCCTAGAGGCTGAAAGGGATTTTGCTGGCTGGTCTTGGCTGCTCTTGACATTGTTGCTATAGCTTTTAGAGAGTTAACACAGTGATGGTAGACCTCTGAATATTCCACCCAGCAATTAAAGAGTAATTCTAATTACAGTCATATGAAATGTTGGCCTTTTTGTCCTAATTACCGCACAGCAGAAAAGCAATCATAAGTTTTCATTAAATGCATCTTAGATTTTCTGTGTTGTAAGTTTTATCGCGTGAGTGCACCTGCTTCTTTGCAGGATAACCCTCACTTGATTTTTTATAACGTATGGTCCTTATGGTTTACAGGAGAGAAAATGCTGGTTTATGATATACAAAATAGAAGGGACAGAGCTAGAGTCAGAGTGTGATCACAGACAGACATTGCTGAGGGTGTGGGACAAGCCTGGCCCATGCCTTGGGATCAGTTTCAGACAAGGGTTCGAGGAGCACCTGCCCTGGGCCAGCACAGAGTAAACCTTTTTCTCTCCCTTTGTGTGTGCTGACATAAAAAGGCTTTGCCAACTTCTTATCACATGGGGCATTTCTTCTTGAATCAATGACACGGGAGGTCCCCAGCTATTCTGGCCAATTTGCTATTCATCTCAGTTTTCCTAAGGTGGTCAGTCTCTGGGAGGCCAAAGGAAAAATGATTTCAAAATGCTAGAATGGTAATGAGCACAGGGGTTGTTTCTGGCTTCCTGCTGGCAAGGGCTCCTTTTGCTCTGGGATCTGCCTCCCTTCAGGAATGATCCCCCCATTAACAGCACATTTGCCAGTAGTTGGTATTTCGTTGGTTACTACTCCTCGACATAATCTTTCCACATCTGGATATTTTCATACTTTGTTTCCCAGAGGGAAGTTATATTCATTTTATGTAACATATGTTCTGGGTGCTTGACAAAACATTAAGTCACTTAATGCTCCCAACATTCTTATGACTTATCTAGGGGCACCTGGGTGGCTCAGTCAGGTGAACATCTGACTTTGGCTCAGGTTATGATCTCATGGTTCATGGGTTCGAGCCCCGCATTGGGCTCTGTACTGACAGTTCAGGGCCTGGATTCTGCTTCAGATTCTGTATCTCTCTCTCTCTCTATCTCTGTCCCTCTCCTGCTTGTGCTCTGTCTCTCAAAAGTAAATATTAAAAAAATTAACATTCTTATGAATTATCTTATATATTCATCTCCTGTTGTATGCCAAATAGTGACCCCCCCCCTTCAAAGCTGTCCACATCTTAATCCCCGAAACCTGTGAACATTCTACCTTACATGGCTTAAGGGACTTTGCAGATTTGATTAAAGTTAAGGATCTTGATGTAGGAATATTACCCTGGATTACTGATGTGGGTAACCTAATGTAACCACAAGGGTTCTTATACAATGAGGCAGGAGGATCAGAGCCAGAAAATGAGCTATGACTAAGGAAGCAGAGGTCAGAGTGGCGTACCGAGAGCCAAATAATGGGAGTAGCATCTAGAAGCTGGAAAAGGCAAGGACGTAGATTCTGCCCGAGAGCCTCGAGAAGGAATGCAGCCCTGTAGGCACCTTGGTTTTAGCTCCATGAGACCCATTTTGGGCTTCTGACCTCCAGAATTGCCAGGTAAAATTGTGTCATTTTAAGCCACTAGGTCTGGTAATTTGTTATAGCAACAATAGGAAACTAATATACCTTCATCAGCCAAGGAAAGGTTAAATAACTGATAGCCAAGATCATTTGGAAGATAAATGACAGAGCCAGTATTTGGAACAAAGGTGAACATATCCACTGTGTTGCACTGCCTCTCCCCTAGGGCCTCCCTTGAGGCCGATAGCCTCTGTATTCACCAAATAACTGCAGAGGGAATAGTGTCCTTTCACTCAGGAGGAGTAGAAATTAATTGAAAATCATCAGACAGTATTGAATTAGCCTGGGCCAGGGGAAAACTGCCCTGGGTCTTGCATTCTTTTTCCCGACAGCATCGTTATCATGTATCTGGCAAGGTAAACCAGTTGTCCCTGAAATCCCATCCCTGGGCTTGTCTTCAAGGAGAGATCTTGATCCCCCCCTTCCTCAACATCATGGCGCATAGAAGGATGATTCAGAAGGGGAACTCAAAGCAGGGAATAATTGGCATTTATTCAAATTGTGCTTAATTGAATACTTCATCTGAACCTCAGAAAACCACATGGGGTACAGGCTCTGCAAAGAGGAAGTAATTTTCATTAACAGGATCTAAATTAGTCTGACACAAAGAACTTACCTATGCCTGAGACACAGTTAATGATTTCCATGCAATGAACCTGATGCTGCAGACAAAGATTTCCTTTTCCTTTTTCCTTTTGCCCTTCCTTCCTTACTTCCTCCCTTCCCTTTTGGATCTGTATGTCCAGGAAGCATCTTTATTCATCTCCCTGGCTGGTAACGGTTGGCATGTAGTGGCTTTGTGTGGTGGGACAGAGGTTGTGTCCCCTGCTACTGGTAAAGCCAGGTGAACTGCAGTCTGACACGGACTTGGCCTTATGTGTCCTTCCTCGTAAGACGTTATGCTTCTTGGGAAACCTGCCATTTGTATTTTCATTTTTGAGAGAGAGAGTGTGTGAGTGGGGAGGGGCAGAGAGAGAGGGAGACACAGAATCCGAAGCCGGCTTCAGGCTCTGAGCTGTCAGCACAGAGCCCGACGTGGGGCTCAAACCCACAAACCGTGAGATCATGACCTGAGCCGAAGTCAGACGCTTAACTGACTGAGCCACCAAAGCACCCCAACTTGCTATTTTTTTAAACACATCTTCAACCCACATTTTCCTTCTAACTCCCTCCCTGTAGTCCACACACTCAATCTTAAAAGGGGAGGAAAAAGAGCTTCTCAAGATTAGCCCTCCCTCACTCCCTTCATAAAACATCTGCTGGGGTAGAGTTGCCTTTGAGCTAAAGCTCCTGGGGTAGAGTCTCCAGTCCCTTCCTTGGCAGCCCATCCCAGGCGTGGCTCCCCGGCCAAGCCCCTGAGCAGGTCAGAGCCACCAGGGCCTGACACACAGGGATCTGCCACAGCACCTAAGAACACACGTCCCTTTTCAACATATGTTTAAGTGGGGATGGGGGTAGATAGAATTTCTATTAATATGGCAGACTTTTCCCTTTCTGTTTCAAAGAAGAGATTTGTTATATGCATTGATTATGTAGAATAATATGCCAATATTGCATCAATTAAAATCTAGATAATACTCTTTCTTGTTAAACGTCACATTACTACGCATTATCCAGTTCCAGAATTTAAGCTGCCTGAACCGTCCTCAGTAAACTGTCAGCTGCTGTCTCAGAGATGGAGGCACAGCCTTCAGTTACAATGTGCCACAAGCTTTGAAGAACCCTTTTGAAACAGAGAGAGAGGACTGCACTAGTGAGAAGTGTTTTCCATTTTATTTTATTATTTATTTTAATTACCACTCGAGAGTGCTCTTTGCTTCTGTGGAAGTGGGTGCATTTCATTTTGCCATTTACATCAGGAGCAGTGTCTTGGGTGGTATCTGAGTTAATAGATCATTGAAACACATCTTCCAGTGGTGTTTTGGCACCTTACAGTCTGAGATCTGTAAGCAGTCCCATGAGGGTCCATTCCTTAATCCAGTTTTTTGCAGTGACTTCTCTCTACAACATTGACTCCGCCAAGGAATCAGGGTGGGGTGGGCTATCGGCTGCCCAGCCCATGCTGTTGTAACCAAGGCTCACTGTCTCCACCTGGTGACAGCATCTCTTTACTACAGTCAGAATTCTCCAGGGATGACCAACAGGCAAGGCTTATAGAAGACAGATTTATAAAGCCAGCTGAGCAAGAACTTTCTTACCAGAGTCCATACAATACCTGACATTTAGGGTGTAATGCTGCCCTTTGATCTCACTCATGCCCTCTAACTTGACCTTTATGTACATTGATTTCAGATTAAAAGTAGGTGGGGTTCACTATCAGGACGAGACACTAAGATAAGCCAAAAACTCAATTCAGGGGAGAGGCTGGCCAGGAGTCTGGCAGTTCTGTCTGCATTTCAGGATCTGGGGCTAGAGGTACCCTGAAGAAAGGTGATGGGGCCCCCATCTTTACTCAGGTGACACTGTTATCTCCAGTGGGGTCCTAGGGCCCTTGGTGGGGGCATCTCAGGGCCACATGCTGGTGGATGAGTGGGGGAAACCAATCACTGGGGAAATACATCTGCAAGGCAGGAGCCCATGAGGACGGAAGATAATAGCATGGAAGGATGGGTCATGTGGATGGTGAATAATCACAGGCTAAAGGAAACTGTGTAGCTCAGCTGTCTGTAGAGAACCCTGCTTGGCTAGGGTATGCCCATTTTCTCAGATTCTCAACTCTCTTTTCCAGATTGTGACCATCTTGGCAAATATGTCTGTCCTGGAGCAGTGTGCTTCCGACATCATTCAGGAGAATGGTATGTCTTTCTGGCAGTGTGCACGTTGCATGGGTTATGTGGCTATAGACTAGAATTAGACCATGTGCCTTTGTGTTATGTGAAGGCCTGTGTGTATAAGTATGTACATGTGTGCAGGTGTGTCTCCACAATTACATGAGCATGTGTGTGTGTGTACAGCCAATATGTAATGTTTGTTTGCTTTTGATGGACCTTAATTCTAGTGGGAGACAAGCAGTGAACAAGAAGATAGAGAATATTGCATGATGATAGTGGCATGCAGAAAATACAGCATCAGGGAAGGGGGTAAAGTAGACCCAAGGTGAGGGGTTCACAGTTGCTAATTAAACGAGGTGGTGAAGAGAAGACAGCTATTTCATTATGATCCAAAAACTAAAAATCTATTCCTGCCAGGGGATGCAAAGAGCTTCCTTAAGTTCAAGTTCAAGTTTCGACTTTTAAGTCATTCCTATCACGTTGGATTTGGCCTGACTTAGAGAGCTGAAGTGGCTGAGGAGGGTGGGGATGGGAGAGCAGGTCAGAGCAAGCCTGATCCCCGGACCCCTCACCTGAGAGCATCACTACCCCACCTATTCCCCCCAGCCCCCCAATCTTGTGCAGAGGTGGGTCACAAAGTCCAGGTGAGGTGGGCCAGGTTTCGTTGGCCAGGAAGCAGACCTGCACGGTCTGGGCGGGTCTGCTGCCTTGCAGCTGGGAGCAAAGAGTGGTGAGGGCTTCCTGTGACTGGGAAATAAGGGAGCAATTAGCAACCGGTTGGAAACCAGAGACGCTAATGAGGACGAGTGAGCTGAGAGCCTGGGGCCAGCTGTTTCTGCTCTTGTTAAACTGCCTTCTCCCAGGTTGCCCCGCTGTTTGAACAAACACACACATTCCCCATCCCCCATCACCCTATTACTAATTGAAAGACATCATTTTGTGTTAATTTTATGTGATTGAGCTAATAATAAAAAACTTTACTGAGCCAGCTGAGGCTGAGAGGCTGAGGCATATCACTCAGGGCCTGCTCCTTCTGCACTCAGAGCCTCCTTAAGTTCAAGTGGTCAGCAGCAGCAGGTCTCCAGAGGCCTGTGGGTTTGGGATTGGAAGATGTGGCCTCTATAGAGGGTTTTATGGTTTACAAAGGTCTCCAGAGGCCTGTGGGTTTGGGATTGGAAGATGTGGCCTCTATAGAGGGTTTTATGGTTTACAAAGGGCTACTGGCAGGCTCATTCAGACAGCAGTTAGAGACCTACATGCCTGGCACTGTGCTGAGCAAATGAACACAGAGATAAAGACATCTCTGACTTTGTCCAGGGAGGAGAGCCCAACTCGGCAAAAGTGATAACATGAAAAGGTGTGAAATCGATGAATAAATAATGCAGCAGAGGGAGGATGGTGTAGTGGTTGAGACCGTGAAAACTGGAGACACCGGCTTTGAATCCTGGCCCTGTAACTTACTAGCTGTATGACCTCTGCATTTCCTTCTGCAAAATGGAAGTGTACCTACCTCATAGGATAACATGAAGATTAATATAAAGCTTGTCAGAAGAGTATCTGACACAGAATGGGCTCTGCGCTAAGTGCATCTGCTCTTTCGATGCAGATCAGTCTCAACGGAGCTCAGCTGAAGAGCATTTGATGAGGAGACAGTGTACAAAGTGGGGCAGAGCTGGAGGGATCAGCAGTGCTGGTGACCCAGCCCGGGCCCCCTGGAGCTGAGTGAGACCCTGGGTTGGACTGAGCAAGCACTGTTGTGAGGACTGGACTTTGAAAGGCAGTCCTCTTACCAGGATGCATGAGACTCTCACGTGCCTTGCCCTGAAGCCTGCTGATTTTGTCTCTGTTCTGCCCTGAACTGTGTGTGAGTGTTGGTGGTGGGGGCTGCATGAAGGAGACCATATTGGCAAGTCAGACACCATGACCGCTGTCATCTCTACACCAGGAAGCAGGCCAGGGCAGCCCAAGCCCTTGCCTATCAGTCCACTGACAGCAGTATCCCTCTTTGGCTTCTCCCTCGGGGGCTGGGGCTGAGCTGGAGAGAATGTTCGGGAGGGAACGTGGTGTTGAGGGCCGGTCTCTGAAGTTGTAGCCCCCAACTCTTAGGCAACTGTTCTGGCATTGACCCTGGCCAGAACTTAGGGAACACAGTCTGGATTTTCCTAGGCAGCCCCAATGTCATAGCATCCTGTCTTTTTCTAGCTAAGACTTACAGAGTACATATTTAAAGGAAACTTGGGTTTTATACATTTGTAAGATTTTCATGTAAATACCTTCATATCCATTCATTTGATATTTATTCAGCAATGATTTGAGCAAAGCACTATTCTAGATACTTTAGATGTTTCCATGCAGGAAATGGGTATACATCCTTACCCCCTGGAGCTTACCTGAAATTATATGAGAAACTGTTTGATTCTTTGTCAGGTTCCCGGTGTGAAGTGGGTGGTGGGGAAATGGCTTCTTTGTTGGAACCTTAACCAGGAGTTAGTAAAATTTCCTGAGCTTGTGGCTCTTCACAAAGTTGTCATTTTGGTGTCTCCTCTTATGTGTCCACGGACCATAACATACAAACGTCAGGACATTCATGATCACAACCTTGTCTTAGGAACATTGTGGGCATAGGGAGCCTGAAGACTATGTTCCATTCAGTGGTCTGGGAGAGAATTTGGAAGAGAAGCACCTTGCACTAAGGTTAGAGTGTGTGGTGGCAGAGGTATTAGGGGTGAAAGGTAGGCCTTCTGGGTCCCTTGAGCCTGTAGGAAGGAGAAATGGGTCACTTACAAAGCTCACCAGGTAGAGAAATGGCCCCTCCTTAGGACTGAAATAGTCTCAGGGCCACACCTAAGTAACTTATATGCATTGAGATCCAGGAGAGTTAGAAATTACGTCTGGTTCAAGTAAGATTCAGAGAGGCATGTGGCTGAGGTCCTCGACTGGAATCAACTTCTGTGTGAACTTGGGAAATTAATTTTTCTCTCCAGACCTCAGGTGCTCTTCTGTGAATGGAGGGGAAGGAAGGGTAGTGTTAGATCTTTAAAGACCCCCTGGATCCACAGTCTAAGGCAGAGGTTACAAATAGATGCCTATGGACCCAGACAAGTAATATAAATGGATGATGTAGGCTCAGCAGGCACTGGACCAATCTCATGTAAAGTAGCAAGCTTATAATAAGCTTCAGCAAATTGTTGTCATGCAGAAATATGGACCCAATGTCAGGTCAGGAGGTAAGTTTTTGGAAGCTGACAATCTGGATTTTTATGGAAATCTCCCAATTTTCCTAAAAGCAAAATTAAAAACAAAATTAAGAACCTCTGTGGAGCAATAAAACAAAGCAAAATACATCTGTGGGCCATGTCTGGTTTGAGTTCTAAGCTGGCATATGCCACTGGGTGCAGGGAAGGGGCTGTGACATGGGGCAGTTAGGAAACACCTCCCGTAGAAGATGGACTTTTACTACAACCTGCAGGATGGGAATTAGTTAGGCGGAGCATGTGAGGGAAAAGGACATGCCATGCAGAAGAATTAGGTGACAAAGCCATGGAAATGGGAGTGAATGCGGGTTTGGGTTCGTGGGACAATCAGAAGATAGATCTGGTTTCAGGAGAGGGTGGTAAGGCTTCTCAGCTGACCAAGTCCAGGCCTAAGTCTCTCAATCTAACTCCCCACCCTCCTCTAGTGCTTGATCTATTGCTTATCCAGCCTATATTTGGGTCACCCCCCACGGGGGACTTATCACCTCCGGACCGATCTCAGATACAGCTGCACCAGAGGTGAAGGAGTGAGGAAGAATAATCAGGTCACCTGAGCTTCTGATACCAGCCCCTCCAACTACTAACTCTGGGACCCTGGAAAAGAGACTTCATTTCTCTCTGGGCCTCAGAGTGAATTACATTAGTACCTAGTTCATGAGACTATTGGGAGACTATTAGGGAATCATGCATTTAGTGCATGCATTTAGTGCAGCATCACAGGTGTAATACAAGCTCAGAAATAGCATTTAAAAAATCAAAAGGGACCTCACGGTGTTCGTTCTAAGCATAGTGACTCAGTACATGGAATCAGATATCTTCAGGGCAGACGGAGTAGAAATGGCCTTGTCCAGCTTCCTTCCTGTGGTTGTGACCCCCTAAGTCTTAAGCTTTTGCAGCCATCCATGCCGCTGGGCCCGGGGGCGGAAGGCACCTTGCTGGGGCAGGCACCAACTGTTCATTATCTCCCACCCAGGGGTCCAGCTTATCATGGGCATGCTGTCCGAGAAGCCAAGGTCTGGAACCCCTGCCGAGGTGGCGGCTTGTGAGCGAGTCCAGCAGAAGGCTGCCGTGACCCTGGCCCGTCTCAGCCGAGACCCAGCTGTGGCACGGGAAGCCGTGCGGCTGAGCTGTAAGTGCTGGCTGTAGCAAGGGTGGGGAGGCGGGCTTGGGGATGGCGGCACCCCTGATTTCATGGTGGCAGCGACAGATGGCTCAGAGCAAAGGTGGGGCTGAGGTGAGCTGTGCTCTTGCTCTAGGGGTGCCAGAAAATGCTGTGACAGGGGCCCAGGGTGTAGCCCCTCATCTAGCTTGTAAGCTGGGGCTGAAGCTAGAGAGGAAAGGGGCCTAGAGAGGCCAACATTGTATAAAAAAGCGATTCACATGCAGACTTCCTGCTAAGGACCCTATTCTTTCATTCTCTTGTTCCTTTCCTCATTCATCCACTCATTCAGTTACTCACTTCCTCATTTGTTTATTTACCTGCTCATTCGTCTGTTCACTCATTAATTCATCCTTTAGTTCATTTATTAACTCATTGATTACTTGATTTATTCACTGTTAATTCATTTATTCATTCGTTCATTGAATTATTCATTCAATTAGTCACATTTCCCCAACTCATATTCTCAGAGTACCTACTCTGTGTTAGACTCTGTTCCGAGCGCTAGGTATATCCCATCGAATATAACATCGTCCTGACCACAGGGGTTTATGACCTGGCAGGGTGGCAGATATGGAAAGAAAAAGGTGCACTTGAATACCATAAAGCAGAGTTCAAAGCATGTCCATGGCACGTTTGGCCCACAGCGGAGGTAGCTCACATTTACCTGGGTGGGTCGAAGAATGTTTTAGCAAGAGGTGAGTCTTCAGCTGTGGTTTGAAGCATTATTCCAATGTGATGGTTGAGAAAGGGTGCTCCAGGCAGAGGCATGAGATAAGCCATGGTACTGTCACCTGTCCTGCTGATGCCAAGCAAATGGCAAGAGGTAGCCCTGGGTTCTGGCTCGAGAAAGACTTTGTAGAAGATGAACCTACAGAATGTGTCTATACACCTTTTATTAACACCTTTTAAGGTGTTAAAAAAAAGTTAGCTTTTTGTTTTGTTTTTGTTTTTCAGAGTTTGTCAATTTGCATTGAAATACAATTTACATTGAAAAGCAAAGATGTTTATTTTCTTTTCCTCTGTAAGGAACTAGGAACCATTAGCCTTCTCAATCTGTAGTTTTCTGTAATTTAAGCCACATTATAATTTCCTACTGAAATAGGCAATTGGGGAAAAAACGGTATTGGGAAGTCCCACTAATAATGATGTAAACACTAAATATAGTTCTGGAAAAATCAGAAGTACTTACATAGGAAGTTACATTCTGTTTCAGTTTTACTAAGCTCAGGGTCTATGGCTGGCCCTGACCAGGGTCTGTTTACACCCAAGGGGGCAGAAGGTCTCCACCACAAGCTCCTCCAGGTAGATTCAGCTCCCTTTCCCTGGCCAGTTGGTGAGCTGGTGGGGTCCTGGCTGCCTCTACAGTGCCCCATGCAGAGGGCCATGTGAGGGAAGGGAAGCACCTCTGGGTCCGGCCTGGCCAGGCCCTTCCCCATCCTGGGCATGACATTCCTGTGTGTCTCACGCAGGTATGTCCCGGCTCATCGAGCTCTGCAGATCACCCTCTGAGAGGAACAGCAGTGATGCTGTGCTTGTGGCCTGCCTGGTGAGTTCCTTGTATTCCCCTTCTTCCTCCCTGGGCTTTGGGATTGCAGACCAGAGGCCAGGAGAAGCGGCGATACCTTGGTTGGCCTGAGTAAGCCATGAGACGTCTCTGCAGCCAACTTTTCTCTTTAAAATGGTGCTAACAGTGTTTCACTTCATTCATAAAGCTGTGAAGAAAATTATATGAAGTCATATATGTGAAAGATGGGGACTTGGGGAACCCCCACCTATGCTTTTAGTAACTGTAAACCTTTGAGTTTCTGAGGAGTGTTAACAGCAGATGAAGACCAGCGTGGCTGGTGGACAGAAGGCTAGGTGGTGTCGGTAATGCCATGGTGTGCACTCGAATGGGAACTAGGGGATGGGTGTCTCCTGCCTGTTCCAAAGGGGACGTTGAGGAAAGCCCTCGTTGCTCTCGGACAGAGCCCCTTTGCTCTCCCAGCTTTCTAGCTCCCCTGACCTTTGTGGAGTAGAACTGATGGTGGTGGTAGAACAGGACAGAGAGAGCTATTCACCAGGGTCTTCATCCTGAACCCAGCAAGGGCGTCTCAGGAGGTCCTCACCCAACGGCTCCTTGCTGCTTGGGTCCACCATGAAAGAATGAACCGTACCGGATGGGAATGCATGCTTTGTCTCTGCATTCCTCCCTGCTGGGGCTCCGCTGAATCCCAAAGCAGAGCTCTTCCAGTTGGGAGCACGGAGGAGCAGGGGAGCCATTGTATAAACAGGCTGTTGGACTTTCAGAAGGGAGTGCCAGATTCTTGGTCGGTCCTCAAAGAACATTCGCAAGGGGAAAGTAATGGATCTGAAGGCCCTTCAAGATGTTTCACAGAAAACCCCCTCCTCTCCCCATCATTTTTTGGACTAAGCTCTTCTCTTTTCTGGGAGCTCCTGATGGACATCATATGGTCGTAGAGACAGCAGGGCATTACAGTCAGACACACCTGTTTTGGTTTTGCCATTAATGAGCTGTGTGACAGTAGGTGGGTCATTAAGTGCTTCTAAATCTTATTCAATAAATATTTACCAAGTGATTCTATGTGCCATGCATGCTTCTAAGCCATGAAGATTCAGCTGTGGGGCAAAATAAGGACAAACATCTCTGCTCTCATGGGGCATTGATTCTGGTACAGGCAGAACACCCTTAACATTTTTGTGCCTTTGGCAATCTGGCAAAGCTTCTGTTTCCCTCCTAAGAATAATGTTTTAAATGCATATCCCAAGATATGTAGAATTAAGAAGAAAACTAATTCTATTAAAATAATTATTAGAGTATTTATATATATGGTATATTAATATATGTACTTTTAATTAACACATTAAATAAGAGCAGTAGGTGTAATGAGTATTGTAACCTTGACTAGCAATGAGCATAAATGATATCTGAAGGTACCTCCAACAAGTGTAGTGGGATATAAAAGGATGTGTGATTTTTATGGGTCCACCAGTCATAGGAATTGCTGAGACTTTGTGGTGGGTTGCTGCATTCATAACTGAAGGAGAAGTTAATAAGCATAATGATGTAATTTTTTCCTCCAAGTTCGCAGGCCTTCTTAATTCTGTCTGACTTAGTGAGTCAAGTGGAGACGGTTAATGCCGGGCAAACACAATCATTGGTCCCAACTACCATTATCTGCACACTCGGGCAGCCCACAGGTGCCCAGCACTAGAAGGCCCTGAGGCAATGGTGGGAAGCCATAAAGCTCCATTCATATGTGGGCTTGTCACAATTCCTTTTCTATTTTTGTTATTCGTTTGAAGTAAAACACACAGAAGGGCTTGGCTACCATCACCCATCACTTGCAGGATTTTCTAGTGGAAAAGGGATTATATTTCTCCCCGAGGATGGGTCGTTGGATGCTGAAGAGAGCCCCTCCCTCCCTAACCCACCCTCCATGTGGTTGCTGGGCTAATCCTAATTTTACAATCATGACACTAACACGATCAGCCCTTCCGTGATTCTCCACCATCTAGGGCCTACTGTCTGGCTCCAGTACCCCTGCGGGCTACAGGCCCTGATCAGCTTGTCTAGGCCAGAGTGCTGTGAGCCACCATGACATGTGCCATGGCCCTTGCTTGTCCTCAACAGATGCCCATGCTACAGCTTTGCCACCAGCCTCTGCAAACTCGGACCCAAATCCCTCTCCTCTACAGAGTGTCCTGGGGGTTGTCTATGGCTCAAAGACAGCATGCACCTGGGCCTGCTGGTCTGGATTTTGTTGTTTTTCTTCAGTAGGAGATAGGTTGTGTTACCTGGTGTTCCAAGGGGAGGCTCTTGGAATTCAAACACAGGCCTAATGCTGAAGATCTTGACTTCTTGGCCAGATCATCTCGTTTTCTGCCCCATGTCTAAGGGCCCTGGTCTTGCTACCTCGGCTCATGGCAGGTATTTGTATTTCTTTCCCTCTAGTCTGGAACCTTCATAGGGCTGGGGCCCTTTCCCAGGTCTTAGTATCTCCATAGGACATTGGGTTTGTTGACTGTTTCCTGCCTGCCTGAAGGACTGGTAGCTTTTTCACCCCACCCCTGGGCCCCAGAATTGGTGGCTGTTCTTGGTTGGGCTCCCAGAAGGGGCTCCACATTGGAGTGTGGTCCCCTGGCTACTGAGATGAGGGCCACTAGAAGCCTGGCCTGGCAGATGGAGTCAGAGACTACCTCTCCTGCCTTCCCCAAGGCCTTCTTCCCGGCTTTAAAGTCTCTTCAGGTGGAGGGAGGACATTTCAATTATCGTGTCCCACATCTGGGAAAGTGGCAGTGCAGATTGCCTCTTGCAAACAGAATTGATTTTTCCTTAATGAGACGGCTGTCAGTGGGCTGCTGGGCTTGTTTAATGCTTGGGTGTTTTCAGACTGTCTGGGAATGAGATCCTGGGATGATTGGCTGTTAACCCTCTGAGGGAAGCAGAAGTGCAGAGAAAGGCCTCAGAAGGGCGAAAGTCCTTTGAGCCCCAGGACGCTAAGTAGGGGGCGCTCGGGGTTGGTTTGGGTTCCTGTCCTGCAGTCTTTCTGGGAACCCTGGGAAGATGAGGGTGTCTATTTTTGCCTTGGTGTTTTCTCAGGTCTATTTCTAGCTCATCTCCTCTTTTCCTCTCCCTTTCTCCCTCTTCTCCCTTTTTTCTCTCCTCTCTCATTTTATGTTTTGTTTTTCTCTCCTCTAAAAGCTGTCTCCTTTCTCGGGTTTTTTTCCCCATCTTTCCTTCTTTCCCTTTCTCACCTTCTTTTATCTCCTCAGTTTTCTCCAACTCCTGCCCCCGCCTCCCTTTGTGGCCCCTCCTCTGATCTCCGTCCCCCACCCCCGGGTGCTCCCTCTTTTTCTTTGTCTCCATTTCTCTCTCTCTCCATTTCCCTCTTGTGCTTGATCTCTTTTCTTTCACCAGTTCATCTCTGTCTCTCTGTTTTGACTATTCCTTTTTGTTCCATTTCTCTGTTGTCTCTCTTTCTCTGCCTCTCTAGTTTCTTCTTCTACCTCATTCTCTCTCCTCGTGAGTCTGTTTTCTCCCCATTTCTTCATCTTTCTTTGTCCCTTCCTCTCTCTTGCTTTATTTTAACCCCTGATGAGGTTGCATACATAAGTGGCTCATAGCCTTCTCTCCTGAAGATCTGTGTCCATTTTTATTCCTTTTTTATACTAATGGAGTTTGTTCTCCCAGTTGGAGCCAAGAGGAATCAGAAAATGCTATGGAGTTCAGCCTCTTTATTTTTGTTTTAAGTTTATTTATTTATTTTAGGAGAGAGAGAGGCAGAGAGAGACAGAGAGAATAGGAGTAGGGAGGGGCAGAGAGAGAATCATAAGCAGGCTTTGTGCTGTTAGCCTGGAACCAGTGCAGGACTCGAACCCATGAACTGTGAGATCATGACATGACCTGAAATCAAGAATCAGATGCTTAACTGACTGAGCCACCCAAGCACCCTTCAACCTCTTTAGTCTTTAGGGGGAACCTGAACAATGAGAGGTGGGACACAAGTTTGGGACAGACTCCTTTAGTCTACTTCTTATCACTAGGTTCCAGACCCTTCTTACTTGCATAGAGACACATGTCCCTTTTTCTTGACCCAGCTTAGACATGGCAGCACCCGTTTATCCAACAGCCAATGTAAACCTTCTTCTCTTTTCACCAGCTTGGTGATTTCTCAGCAATAAATGTATATAAAAAGCTCTCTGCCTGCCTTGTCCTCAATGTATTAAGCCAGTGTCCTGGACTTGCAGCATCCTGCCTGTGTGTATGAGTATGCGGGTCCTGGAGGGGCATTGCTGTGTGATCTCGGGAAGGCCCCTTTCCCTCACTGAGCCTTTGTCTCCTTATTTTCAAACTAAAGATCATGACACTTACCTTGTAGTATCCTGGATGGATTAAATGAAATACTATGTGTAGATATGCAGTTGGTATTCCATTTATTTATTGATTCATTGATTCATTGATTCATTTAGTTTCTTCTGCCATCCAGATATTCTCCTCTTTTTGTTTCCCAAGGGAAAGGCACCCTTATGCTCTCACCTTGCTGTGTTCAGGTATAAGAAGAAGGAAGGTATTCATATGCATTGAGCTCTTAGTACACACTACCTCGGCTGACTGGTAAAGAGGTCTAGCTTGGTGCACAGGCTACCTTTACAGTTTCAGGTTGCTCTAGTGATAGAACTCGTATTTTAAAGCACTTCATTTGAGTTTTCTTTTAATAAACATTTATTGAGTCCTGTGCCAAACCTTGTTCTACCTGCTATAGATACAGAGAAAAATAAAAGAGTCTCTATCTTTGAGGAGCTCAGAGTCTAGTATGGGAGACAAACACAAGCCAGTTGCAGCCAAAGGTGAGAAGGTTGAGGTCAGCCCAGGGGCTGTGGGTGCACAGAGGAAGGAGGGGCTGCCTCTGTTTTAAGGAATCTGGGAAGGTTTCACAGAAGAGATGATGGTGGGCCAGGGCTCGCAGGATAAATGCACCTGCTGGCTAGAAAAGAGTGGAGGAGTGTAGAAGGACTTTGTGTCATGGTGAAGAGCTGAGCAAGGACACATGGACATAAAACAGGATAGTGCACTCGGGGAAGAGTGAAATGCCCCATGTAGGGGGGACTGGGCAGTGGTGTACATTCTGCCCCCACTTCTCCTGCTCATCTCCACCTTGGTGTCAGACTCTCCATCTTCTGCAGCTCTATGACCTTCCTTTCTCTCTCTTTTCCCACTTCCCCATCCCATGATGCGTTGTCAGAACTTATGGGTAAATAAATAGCCCGCGCTATTCTCAGGTTACTCTAGGGACCTGGAAGCAAGGATATAATTCCACTGGTGCTTCTGGTGGTTACAGTCACTAGCATGAACAAATCTTGAACTTCACTATGAACTTCAATCTTCATTATTTTTTAAAAAATGTTTAAAAAATGTTTTATTAATTTCTGAGAGAGACAGAGAGAGACAGCGCAAGCAGGGGAGGGTCAGAGAGAGAGGGAGATACAGAATCTGAAACAGGCTCCAGGCTCTGAGCTAGCTGTCAGCACAGAGCCCGACATGGGGCTCGAACCCACGAACTGCGAGATCATGACCTGAGCCGAAGTCGGACGCTCAACCGACTGAGCCACCCAGGCGCCCCCAATCTTCATTATTAAGATCATGAAGGCTTTTAGATGACACCTACCATAATGACCAAGGTACCAATGACATCAGATGACCGAGTGATAAGGTTACTGTAGTGACCAGGTGACCAAAAGGACTGTATCACTAAGGTGTCAAGTGATCAAGGTGATGATTAGCTCAAATTGACTGACAAATGAGCCACTTCCCAAAATGTACTTCCCAGGGCTGTTGAAGGAAATACATGCAGCTGAGCAGAGCCTGCTGTGACCTCTGTCATTTCTTCTGTTTCTCCCCAGGCTGCTCTGCGTAGACTGGCTGGGGTCTGCCCCGAAGGCCTCCAAGACTCCGACTTCCAGCAACTGGTCCAGCCCCGGCTTGTGGACTCTTTCTTACTCTGCAGCAACATGGAGGAGAGCTTTGTGTAGGAAGGGTGGGAGAGGAAAGCCGTCCAGCCCTCTTCTCATGCCCTCTCTGAGTACATACCTGTCAGCACACCTGAGTACACATCAGCTCCCTCACCTCCTTATTTATACTTAATTTATTTTTTACATGAAATGGACAGAGGGCTAAATACTCTAATAACATCAGGCAGTCTGTGGTCCTAGGAGTCTTTTTTGTTTTTATTTTTGACTTCTGTGACTTTTCAGTTGCAGATGTTGAAATGCTTCGTGGCTAATATGACAGATTGTCATGGGTGATTTCCCTTTATCTTGCTTTCTCTATTTTCACTATGTAACCTTGCCTCACTTTTCCTCCACTTTGGAACCAGAATATGTTAACTGCCCAGCAGTCTTTTGGCCTTTTTTTTTTAAGTTGGCTTGCTCCTTTCTAAACAATTTTAAATAAATTTCATAGTTGGACAGAATATACTAGAAGGAAAGTTTTATTTTGTACTAAATGAAATCATTGAAAACCTGTATTTTCAGATTAAATTACATCTTAGACTAAGTTTTTAATTTTAAGTTTTAATTCCTTGTCACAATATCCTTTGCAACTATTAAAACTCCATAGAGAGTTGTATTGTTTCCATCAGTGCCATGAATGGGTCAAGTTCTAAGGGATTTAGTGAGAAGTCAAGAGATTTCCAAAGTCCTCAGAAACTCAGTTTCCTTAGGCTTTTCTGCTCTTGTGTAACTTCCTGGTGAATAGGATTCTCACAGAAAATGTTATCTTTTCAAACCTTGATATCTTTTCAAAAGTATGCTTTAAAGTAGTGGTGTGCTGGAGCTGGCTCCTACCAGCTTGCAGGCGACAGTCGTGAGAATTTTTGCCCAGTTCTGCATTCAGTGGTCTCTCATTTTGGTAGCTTGAAATTGGTAATGGTGGGAGTATTTGCACCACAGAAGTTAGGTGATGTTACAACTCAGAGCTTGTGTGTGTGTGTGTTTGTTTGTTTTGAAAGAGCTGGTTTACCAACCTCATTTCTTGAAAGTATCACAAAAACCTGTAAAGCCTTCTGAAAGCTTTAATATCATCACATTGTGATATGATTTTATGCAATTTAAGAGATATTTTTTGAATTCCTATTACTATTCCAAATGAGTTAACCTAATGTATCATGTCCTGAGCTAAGCATTTCACATGCATGATCTCATTTATTTCTGATAAGAATCACATGAGATGTCACTATATTATTAAATCACTTGTCCAAGATCACTAACAAGTAAGTGGTGCCAGGATCTGAACCCAGAAATACTTATTACCAGAGCCTTTGCCCTGAAATCTTATGCTCTAGAGAATAGTGATGTCAGGGTCCTTCCACCTAAAATGATGATGAAGATAGTGGTAATAATCATAATAATAGCAAACACTTGTACAATATTTACCATGTGCCAAGCACTTTTAAAATATCATTCTATATATCCTTATCAATATACATTAATATTTATTGCTATATATGATTTCTTCAGTCCTTATGCAACTCTATGAGGTGGGTATTATATCCTTTTTACAGATGAGAAAACAGAGGAAACTCATTTTTTACAGTACCATGGAGCTGTAGTAGCAAGTAAATGGCAGGCCCTAGATTCAAACCAAGACTTCTGAGTGCTTATACCTAGCTTCCACTTTTAGGAATAAGAAGGAATAAGATAAAATTTGTTTTTAATGTTTATTTAGTTTTTGAGAGACAGAGAGACAGAGCATGAGCAGGGCAAGGGCAGAGAGAGACGGAGACACAGAATTTGAGGCAGGTCCCAGGCTCTGAGCTGCTGTCAGCAGACCCTGACTCAGGGCTTGAACTCATGGACTGAGAGATTATGACCTGAGTGGAAGTTGGACGCTAAACTAACTGAGCCACTCAGGTGCCCCAGGAATAAGATATTGATCTATCTCACTGAGTTATACAAATTACCAAAGTGTTGACATCTTTCATCATATGATAACGAATTTTATTAATATTGCTTCTGATGTCGTCATCAGCTTGAAAGCTCAAATTTTATCACTGGCAACAAATACTGTCAGTTGTTTTCCTTGAGGTGACAAGCTCACTTTGTTTTTGTGACAATGTCTGCCAAATACTTCAGTCTCAGTAACCATAGTTTTCCTGTCAATTATTCTCTCAAGTGAAAATAGTCTTCTATGGGAAGTAATGAGTTCCCTTTGCAATTCAAACAATCACATGAGTGCTTTTTTCTTGAAACTGACACCCTTCCTAGTCAGCACGCAGCAGCAGCGCCAATTCTCATTCCAGCACTCAGAACATGAAAAGAAGATATCTCCTAAAGGGTCAGTATTTAACAGTTCACCATTTTTACTGCTTCCTCAAGGATAATTTCTAAGTGAAATGGGTAGTTGAAAAAAGTACTTATGTGGAGGCAGTAATGAATATGATGAGTATAAGAATAGCTCGGTGCTGCTACCTTGATCATACTAAGATACAATTTTACCTACCATGGCTTTTGCACAATCAGTGCAAATATCAACAAGTGACAAAAGGTAAACACACAATACTGAAGAAGAACAAAGTTCGAAGACTGACACTACCTGACTTCAAAGCTTTCTGCAAAGCTGCAGCAATCAGGACAGTGTGGTATTGGTCCAAGAATAGACAAATCCATGATGTGAACAGAATACAGAGCCCAGAAATACACCCGCCTAAATATAGTCAAGTGATCTTTGACAAAGGAGCAAAAGCAATAAAGTGGAACAAAGAGAGTCTTTTCAACAAACGGTCCTAGAAAAGCTGGACACCCACATGCAAAAAGGAAAAAAAAAATCTAGACAGATTATATCCTTCACGAAAATTAACTCAAAATAGATCACACAACTAAATGTAAAATATAAAACTATAAAACTCTTAGAAGATAATATGGGAGAAAATTGAGATGGCTTTGGGTGTGGTGATGGCTTTTTAGTTATAACATCAAAGTCACGATCCAAAGAAAGACTTGATGAGCTGGACTTGATTGAAATCACAAAACTTCTTCTGGAGACAATGCCAAGAGAATGGGAAGACAAGCCAACACTGGAAGAAAATGATGAAAGACACATTTGGTGAAGGTCTGTTCTCCAAAATATACAAAGAACTCTTAGAATTTGACAATGACAGAATAAATAGCTTTATTAGAAAATGGGCCAAAGACCTGAATAGATGCTTCAGGAAGGTGTGTAGATGACAAATAAGCAAGTGAAAAGATGGTCTATATCATGTCCTAAGGAAAATTCACATTAAGGCAATGAGATACTACTACACACCTATGCCAACAGCCCAAATCTGGTTCACTGACACCAATTCTGGCAAGGACGTAGAGTGCAGGAACTTTCATTCATTTGCCGATAGGAATGCAAATCGTACCAGTCACCTCATGAGACAGTGTGGTGGTTTCTTACAAAACTAAACCATATTCTCACCATACAATCCAGCAGTCGTGCCTCTTGGTATTTACTGAAAGGAGTTAAAAACATGTCCACACAAAAACTTACACATGGATGATCATGGCAGCTTTATCCACAATTGCCAAAACTTGAAAGTAACATGGCCTTCCGTAGGTGAGTTGATAAATAAACTAGTACATCCAGACAATTGATGCTATTCCGCACTAAAAAGAAATGAGCTACAGACCCATGAAAAGACCAAGAAGAAGTTTAAATGCATATTACTAAGTGAAAGAGGCCAATCTGAGAAGGTTATATACTGTATGATCCCAATTATATGAAATTCTGGCAAAAAAAAAAATGGAGAGTGTAAAAAGATCACTAGTTGTCAGGAGTTGGGATGAGGTGGTGAATAGGCAGAGCACAGAGGATTTGGGGGACAGTGAAGATACTCTGTATGATGCCATATGGTGGATGGATACATGTTATTATACATTTGTTCAAACCCATGGAATGAACCATGGGGTTCACTCTTAGTTGAGTGAACCCCAGTGGAAACTGGGCCTTGGGTGATGATGGTGTGTCAGTGTAGGCTTATCAAATTTGCCACTCTGATGGGAGAAGTTGACAATGGGAAGGCTGCATATGTGTGGGGACAGGGTATATGTGGGACATCTCTATACCTTCCCCTCCATTTGCTATGAACCTTAAGCTAAAGAAATGACGTCTTAGAAATAAAGAACAGGAAGAGAAGATCTAAGACTGAGGGAACCAAGAGTCTATTCAAAGGCGCTGGGATACAAACGGCACATTGGAAGCTTCCACGTGAGATCCTGGGCGAGAGTGCTCTGCTCCCGGGGGATCTGCCGCTCAGTCATGTCTTTTCTCTGGCTATATTCAACTTCGGAATAATTACCAGACCTCTAACAATATCTTTTTTTCTTTTTAATTTTTTAAAAATATTAGTCATTTTTGAGAGACAGAGACAGAGCACGATTGGGGGAGGAGCAGAGAGAGAGGGAGACACAGAATACAAAGCAGGTTCCAGACTGAGCTGTCAGCACAAAGCCTTTTGTGGGGCTAGAACTCACTGACCACAAGATCGTGACCTGAGCTGAAGTCCGACGCTTAACCGACTGAGCCACCCAGGCGCCCCATCAGTATCTTTTTTAACACCTGCAAATGCATGATGTTACACAGAAGGGAAGCTATTAATAAACAAAAGAGGAGGAGGAAGAAAAAGAAGCTGGGCACAAAATGGAAAACTCAGGCCAAAGACTTGAAGGTTCTGCTTTTTTTTTTTTTAATCATGTTATTCAGAAAGGTAGAACTTTTGAAGAAGAATGTTCGCAAGCAGAATGAAAGGGTGGCATCAAACTGTGGCTGGAATTTACAGTTAGAGCCCAGTGATAGCAGACAGCTCCTTGACCTTCCTCTCTAGGCTGTAAAGGGTGGAGGCAGGAGGGTGGGACGCACTCTCAGCAGATGAGACCCTCAAGCCCTTGGATTCTACAGCAGCCTGCACCCCAGACTGCGTGCTGGGCTGCATCTGTGACAGTTTCTGGGCATCTGGGGCAGGGAATCTGACTCTGAGACTCAGAATTAGGGGTGAGGGGGCAGGAAGTAGCCTTTCCTTATAGCTCAGTGGCTCTACCTGAAGTCTGCCCCAAGGTCAGAGCTGATGCTGATCCGATTTAGTGAGTGCTTCCTGCGTGCAGTTAGTAAATGACGTGTATTAACTCTCCTAATTCTCACATTTGTGTGTTAGTTATCGGTATTAACATTCCCATTTACCATTACAGATGTGGAAATGAGGCTTGGAGAGGTTAAGTAATGTTGCCAAAATCAAATAATTAATACAGGTGTGTGGACTGAAACCACATCTGTCTGACTTCAAACGTTTATTAGTAGGAATAAAGCAGGCACATAGCACGAGGCACTTGCTAGAAGGTAGATACAGTTCCAGGCTTTCATGGAACCATAATCCTCCAGCAAACATACCACGAGGGTCTGCCCCAGGCCCAGGAAAGAAAAGTAAAGATGAGTAAGTGCTGAGATTACTTGTGATTTTGGTTGTCAATAAGCCAATGCCCTTGGAAGAGCTGCAAAGCACAACGGTTAAGACAAATAGGAGTTCGGCAGCCTGTCTCAGTTTGAATCCTGGTTCTACAGCTTCCTCACTGTGTGACTTGGGACAAGGCATGTAATCGTTCTGTGCCTCGGTTTCTTCATCTGTAAGAGGGGAGAAGGATAGCATCTTAGTCATAGAATTGTCAGAATAAATGTGTTAGGACCTGGAAAAGGCTCAGAATAATGCCTAGCGACAGACGTTTAAGAAATGTGGCTGCGGTTCAAGTCCCAGATCTCACCTTTGCATCTATTCAGATTGCCTGGTCCCTCTTGATAGTGCCTAATCTACAAACCCATAGTGTATTAGAAACAGAGTTTAATCCTGCAAAGGATGTAAGGACTATCCAGTTCCATCTCTACATCCCACACTTAGGAGTAAAAAGACTTGCTTAGAATAACAGAACAAATTAATGCAAGAGCTGGGACTTCGATCCACGAAATAACAACTACTGTCCTTTTTTGGAGCACCTGCTCTGTGCCAGGCACCGTAACATACATGACTTCACTAAATTTCTAAGATGACCATGTTAAGTAGTCATTATTAATCCCTTTTTATGAATAAGGACTGAGGTTCAGAGAGACTTTACATCTTGCCCAATGCCACGTAACTGGTAACAGAAGACAGGATTTGAGCAAAGACTGTCTGGCACCAAAGTCATGATCATTCCACTTTGGTGCACATGAGTTTTATTGCATCCATGTACACATAAGCCCTTTTAAATGTTTATTCATTTTTGAGAGACAGAGTGTGAGCAGGGGAGGAGCAGAGAGAGAGGGAGACACAGAATCAGAAGCAGGCTTCAAGCTCTGTGTTGACAGCTCAGAGCCTGATGTGGGGTTTAAACTCACGAACCGTGAGATCGTGACCTGAGCTGAAGTTGGACGCCCAACCGAGCCACCCAGGCGCCCCTTGATTTTAAAAATAGTACAATGTTTCGGCAAATTCTGAACTTTCTCTTTATTTGAAAAAAATAGTTTTCATTCTTAATTAAATAATCATTAAGCACAGATACATGAGTTTAGTTATTCATTTGTTAAAACTGCAGTAATAGATATGAAGATTATTTCAGGGAGAAAGAGACTAGGAATGAGACAATGAAATATAACTTAATCAAAATAGAAATCCCAGCAGTTCTGATAAATACCAGTAACACCTCAAAAACAACTGCTCCTTCATCTAGTTTCAGAATAAAGCATCAAAGACAAATCAAAGTAGACATTCTATGTTATCAATTTCATTTTTAAAGCAATGACAGCCTTTGAAAATAATTGTTTTAAGGTTCCTTTTTGTTAGAGATTTCTGATGGTCCCTTTGTAGAGATCCTATTTATGTCTGCAGCCTTACAGTCTCCTTCCCTGTGATTTTTCTATGTAGTTTCTCTATAGCATTTGGGGCTATACATGACTGATAAAAGCAGAAATTAGAGAGGTGTGTGTGTGTGTGTGTGTGTGTGTGTGTGTGTGTGTGTGTGGTGAGTGTGTGAGAAAGAGAGAGAGGGAGGGAGATGGTTTTAGACATAAAACCCTCAAAAGAAACCATGGAGTCCAAGTAGAAATCCATAGCAAAATCCATAAAGGGCTATTTGCATATTTTCAAATATCAGATCACATAGAAACAAGACTCTTGTCCGTTTGCATGCATCATTTACATGGCATTTTCTTTAGAGTCCATGGCCTCTCTCTTCCCCACTCTGACACTGAATCAGCCCCACTGCAGGCGTGTCCACCGTCAACCTTTCAGTCATTTCTCACGTTGACACAGGCCATGGTGACCATTTTGACGTCAGGGATGTAGGAGTGACTACTTGTGAGACTCCTCAGGCACCTGCCCTCAGGGAAGGCCGGGAGAGGAATAGCTTTCAGGGCTGTTTTTCAGCTCCATGTTTCAGGCTTGGCCGCCCTCGCTGCCTGCCAGCTGTGCTGTGCTTTCTGCTAAATCCACTAGTGCCTTGAGGTGCAAGGTGGGTGAGGGGGATGCTAATTTTCAGTGGTCTTCGAAAAATCTATTCTTTAGCCTGCAAACATATTAAAATGTAGTAGTAACTTACCTATACTTTTAAAGTACTTCTAAAGTTAAAAGTTCATCTGGGGAGTTCCGTTTAGATGGTTGGTTATGACCAGTGGTTCATATGACTCATCAGGGGCCATTCACTGCCTTGCACCTGGTTGGCACTTTTCTCATGGAGGCCTTTAGAGAGAATTCCCAGTTTTGAACAAGACACTTCAAGGGCCCATATTGTAGGCAAGGAAAGTGGAGGTCTTTCACTTCCAACCTCATTGCTCAACTGCAGAAGACAAGTGCAATCTGATTTTCTAGCATTTTCCTCAAGGGATCCGGTATTTGGGAGTAACATGGAGCTCTCTTATCCGAGTCCTTCAGATAGTGATAAAGATGGAGGTACACAAAGCAGAAGACACTCACAAATGTCAGATGTCATGCCACCAAACAGGAAGAAAGTGGCCCTGGGTGAAGGCAGTCAACATCTCTTTCTCTGAGATGGCTCCTCAGGAAGGTTCCCATCACTCCATCCATGCTGACAGCTCTGAGCCAAATGACCACTGGACATTTGCACTTTCTCTAAGAACTTGACCAGGATGGCCATGTCCTTGTCTATCTGCCTGGCACCTGAGTTTGACAGCCTTGTGGAGAATGTCCTTGTACTGGTGGGCCTTTCTCTCCTGCCCACAGTTAGCCACCCACCCCCCTCAGCTGTACTGTATCTTCTGCCTTTCCGATCAAGGCTTCCTTCACTTTGCTGAATCTCAAGTGAGTCATGGCTAAAACCCTGGGCAAGGGAGACCCCAGAGAAGTAGGTGAGGCCTGGGGCTGCTCACTTGTAAGAGACTTGAGAGCCTTTCTGCAGTTTTCGCGTTACTATTTAACTCCCTTGTGTAGGGCTGGCTGCTCACCATATGGAACAAAACCTTCCCTTGTTCTCGGAAGCTAGAAATGTAGCCCTGTCGACACCCTGGTCTCTAATGTTGAGACTCCAGAAAAGGGAGACAATAACTTTTCATCCTTGAGGCTAACAAATCTGTGGTATTTTATAAGGGCAACCCCTGGCAATCAACAGAGGTGAGAAGAATACACATGAACTTTGAGACAATGCTTGTCCTGGGAAGGAAGGGAAGGGAATAGGGTTGAGGAGGAGTATATGAGACCTTTATTTCATTCATAATAAAATAAAAAAACAGGCATTATTTATGGTAAAATTTTACTCATTGTTAAATCTGGGTAGTGAACAGATGGGTTGGTTATATATTATTCTCTGTAGTTTTCTTTTAATGTTTATTTTGAGGGAGACACATACACACACATACACACACACACACACACACACACACACACAGAGAGAGAGAGAAAGTGTGTGAGCAGGGGAGGAGCACAGAGAGAGAGAGACAGAATACAAAGCAGGATCCAGGCTCTGAACTGTCAGCACAGGACCCAACTAGGGTCTCAAACTCATGGACCACGAGATCATGACCTGAGCCAAAGTTGGACACTGAACCAACTGAGCCACCGAGGCGCCCCTCTATATTTTTATTAAAACACAAAGTATCCCAAAATGAATCAAAAAGACATTTAGAGGAGTGTAACAGCACACTTACAACAAGCATGGTATGTTGTCTCTGGTTGCTGACTCTAAAGCTGCAGTAAACTTAAAGCCTGGCCGCATCTTTAGTTCTAAAGGAAAAGTTGCAGGGTAAGAGATTGAAGATGCTGAGGAGCAATCCAGGTGGGCAATACAGGGGAAACCAGAGAGCCGGCACAGACCAGATTTATTTTTAGAAGCAGCCACCTAATCACTGGTTCATCCATTGAAGGGTCTTCATAATTGAGACTGCATCATTCATCCTGCTTTAGGGTTGAGATGAAAGGTCAGAATTTTACCAATTAGAGGAGTAGGTCCTTATGGAAAATATTGTCTCTGAAGTAGTTAAAGCTCACACAATACCCTGTCTAGAGACAGCTCTTCGGGGCAGTGGGTGAGGTAATTTGACGTGTTAATACTCGACTTGGAGACGATCAAAGAATTCATACTGACATCTGCTGGACCTTTTGAATACTTCCTGGTGTAAGTTAGAACCAGGAATTCTGGAGCACAGCTCCCGACAGGCTGATTTCAGAGCTCTCTGCCCTGGGGCGGGTCTTGTAGCATGCTAGATATGCAACTTGAAATCAAATTTAAGATCTTTTGCTCACTGTACACATTTAGCATAATGCGTCCATGACAGAATGATGCAGGACATCTAGGGTATAATTAACAATCACTATTCTGCGACAGTCTCAGCAACACAAATGCCAATTTGCTTGTCAAATTCCAACGAGAGAGGAAGGGGCCATGTGGAAACCATACAAAACAGAGTCCTTTTTGTTTTGAGGACGCAACTCAGCAATTGCTCTGTGTAACAGGAAAGGAAATCTTGTCCAATTCTGGTCCCCTGAGCTGTAGATGGAAGTTCACTGCCTGAACATCCCTCCCAAATCAAATTCCAATCCTGCCGGTTTCTATGGATCCTTGTGGGAGTCAGTAAAGATATAAATGGAGGTCCAAAGAACCAACAAAAGGCAATCGAAGAACTAACATGCAGATCCTTCACTTGGGTCATGTGAGGTACATGCCAAGTAAAAGCTCTAATAGTCATTGGATTTTGCGGTTGCTTGACAAAGACAAGAAAGTGAATCGTTACTTGACAACAGTGGTTTGCCAGGGAGATTTTTATCTAAAAGTGGGATTATCTTTGAAAATTAATGAAAAGAATTGCCTTGTGGTATGAATGTTAAGAGCTATTTCTATAGATAATAATAAAATTACTTTTTTTTCCTCCTGAAAAGAAATATTGATCATGACAAAAATAACTAAATTTTTGTCTCTTCCACCCCATAGTCTCTCAAGCTAAGAGTTGTATGATTTGAGGTCAAAATAGATTTTCAAGCAAATTTGACTCCTATTTTTCTACTACTGAATGAATGTCAGTTAGTTCTCAAATTCTTTCTGCTTGGAAGACAAGATGAAGGAAAAGGAATACGATTTATTAAAATGCTTGACACTTTACATGCATCCTTGAATTTTATTTTTAACAGGTACTGTTATGCCCATTCTACAGATGAGACACTTCATCTCAAAGAAGTTCAATATTTTCCCCCTGTTTCATGGCTAGCAAGCAGCAAATCCAGGATAGGAACCCAGTTTTGTCTGACTCAAAAACCCATGGTCTATAATATTATCTATACTTCATTATAATCGCTGGATGCAAAAATTTACCAGGTTCTACTTGGGTCTCTTTTATGTACTTAAGCAATTGAAAATACATATATTTCCAGCATTCAGACTCAAATCCCTTTTCTGTGCTCCAATGTGGGAAAGAATCAGAAGGTGAAAATGGCATAGTGATCAGTAGACAAAAAGTGACAACAAAGGTAGAGCTTTGGTTTTATGGTCAAGGCCAACCTGAATCCAATAGGCATGGGGCGGTGGAGAGGAACCTTCCTGACCCGCCTGACTGGGCCTGCGGGAGGCCTGGCTCACACTCCAAAAGCCCCGAGTCCTGCTCAGTCTCTAATCTCAGATGCCAGAAGCAAGTTTCTAACCCAGTCTTCTCTCCCAGGACCCAGAATAGTAACTGTAAATGTCACCTGGACCACTACATCTGCTGCAGTCTTGACCAGGTTCCTTGAAAGACAGTAATAGAATATAGCCGAGAAACATGCTTATAATGAAGTGTGTGATCAAATTTATTCATTTCATAAATGTTTATTTAGCACCCCTTCTTGATGTCATAGGACAGAATGCAGGTATATGGGCCATCTAGATCTGGCTATAAATCCTTGCCGAGCCACTTACTATTTAATCTAAGACTATTATTTAATATCTCAGCTGTGATCCATAAAATGAGAATATCCATAAAATGAGAATAGCACCAGCTCACGGGTTTGTTGTTGTAAGAGTTAGAAAAAAATATATGGGGTGCATCTAGTATGGGCTCAGCACATTGAAGGTATAGAACAGAATGCTAGCTATTATTGCTTTTTTAATATATAATATTATATATATTTAAAATGATTGTTGTGTTATATATATGTGATAGAGCCTGTGATAGACCCAGGGAAGAAAAAAAAAAAAACCCAAAAAACAAAAACATGGAAGAACAGGGAAGTTTCACTATGAGCCTTTGAGAAATGCACATCTGGTATTAGAGCCAGACACGTAAACTCATACGGATGACAGGGTGAGGTAGGTCCCATAACTGAGTTAAGGGCAAAGTTCTCCAGGAGAGCCTCTTATACTTTACCATGAGTTAATGTTAGTTACTATTATGATTATAACTAATATAGTTATTATTATAACTTACAACTAATTACTACTAGTTAATATAAATATAAGTATATGTAAAAAGCTACAAATAGGGGCGCCTGGGTGGCTCAGTCTTGGTTAAGCGTCAGACTTCAGCTCAGGTCATTATCTCACGGTTCGTGGGTTCGAGCCCCGCATCGGGCTCTGTGCTGACAGCTAGTTCAGAGCCTGGAGCCTGCTTCAGATTCTGTGTCTCCCTCTCTCTTTGACCCTCCCCTGCTCATGCTGTCTGTCTCTCTCAAAAATAAATAAAAATGTTTTTTTAAAAAGCTACAAATAATATAAGGCCTAAAGACATCGGGGACCTATTGCTTCCATCAATACACTTCACTAGAGTAAGACTATAAGCCAGGAATCTCTGGGCCCAAGATGGAGATTAGATATTGTTTCATGTATCAGCTCGATAACTAAGAGTGGCTTCGTGTGACGCTATGTTGATGGGAATTCTGATAGGAGCAGGAGGGGATATTCTTCTTATATCAAAGTGGCTAAGGGCTTAGAAGTGGCTAAGTGAGCTGCTCTGTTCCTTGTTTAATCCTGGACAAGCTTCTTGATTCCTTCATGCTTTAATGCCTTCATCTGTAAGATGCTAACAATAGCATCACCTGAATCATGGAACGGTGGTTAGAAATAAATCAGCTAATTTGGGAAAGAGCTTAGAACAGTGACATCATTAGATATTATTATTTTTTTTTGTTTTTAATTTTTTTTTAATGTTTTATTTATTTCTAGGAGAGAGAGAGACAGCGTGAGCAGGGGAGGGTCAGAGAGAGAGGGAGATACAGACTATGAAACAGGCTCCAGGCTCTGAGCTGGCAGTCAGCACAGAGCCCGACGCGGGGCTCGAACCCACAACCGCGAGATCATGACCTAAGCGAAAGTCGGACGCCCAACCGACTAAGCCACCCAGGCGCCCCTAGATATTATTATTATTATTTGCATCATCATAGTTGGTAATTCCTGCCAGTGGTGAGGGAGGAGTAATGTAAGAAACATCAGGCATCCACCATCTGCTTGCTAGGCCTGATCTAACGTCTCTCCCGCCACATTCTGACTTTTGAGTTTAGTTTTTTGCTTGTCAGCTCTTTGTACACGCTGCTCTAGTCCATGTTCCATTTTGGCCCGAGGGAGTCCATTCCACTTTCGTATATCAGAGCCAACGTCTAACAGCAGACTTTTCGTTCTTTGTGCAATTGCTCCAAGTCCGGTTTTCAAGGTATAGAGTGACACAGTCCCACCCACAGAAAACTGTATTCTTCCAGCCAATTGGTACCCATTTTACATTAGATTCTTTTTTAAAAAATTAATTTATTTATTTTGAGCGAGAGAGAGAGAGAGGAGGGGGAGGGGTCAAGAGAGAGAGAGAGAGAGAGAAAGAGAGAGAGAGAGAGAGAATTCCAAGCAGGCTCCGCACTGTCAACACAGAGTCCGATATGGAGCCCGAACTCACAAAACCATGTGATCATGCCAGGAGCCCAAACCAAGAGTCAGATGCTTAACCGACTAAGCCGCCCAGGCACCTCAGCATTAGATTCTTTATACACCACATCTCCAGTACTTCAAATAATCTGACAAAGATGTATTTACAAAGGAGGAAATGGAGACTTAGAGAATTAAGTCGCAATTCACTGATGCAGGTAAGATCTGGGATGAAAACTGATATTTCTGGTTTCAAACTTTGTGCTTCTTCCTTTCTTACCACGTGCTGCATTCTGAGGCCTACGATTGGCAGCGCTTGGTTCCAGCACAAGTTAGGGTACAGAACTTTGCAGTGTTTGTCCCAAGGAATATTGGGAGGGATGGGGAAGGTAGCAGGAGCTCTCGGAAAAGAAACAGGCAATGATAGATCAAGTGCAGTCAGGAACTATAGGCTGACCCACTTGTGTGCCAAGTACGGGACTTGGGCTGGACCGACGGGGGTCAGCGGAACAGAGGGGTGGGCAAGATTCAGAGCCGCAGAGCGGATACAGTAAGAATGTCAGGCACGAAGGGAATAGGAGGACTGGGCCTCAGTGGAGGAGATGGGCAGGGCCAGCAACTTGAAGCAGACAAGCTGCTAATTTTTGGAGTATAGACCAAGACTCCCATCTTGCTGGGTCCTATTATCTTACAAGATACCCGAGAGAGAGAGGGGAAAAGGCGGGTGGTAGCTTGTGCTCCCCTTAGAGAATGAATCTTGTAACAGGGCAAGAGCACTTGGAACTTCCATCTCCAGCAGTGTGCCAGATATGGGGTACCCTGATTGGCCCTCACTGAAAACAGCGGAAAACAGTGCATAAATTATAGACAACATCTTATTAAAGGCTCTAATGAGCTGGCAAGAGAATAAGAAGCTATAAACCAAGTGAAAGTAGAAACCCAGGAGGCAGCCTTTTACCAGGAGGGCGCTTGCTAAACCAGATGAAAAGGAGCTATGGTTTTCAGAACCTTGCATGGCACTGTTGAATTAAAACCAAGTCCAGAACGTGCCTGAAGTGGAGAGTCTAGAGAGAAGCCTGCCAGCACGAAGTTAGGGCTCTAAAGAATTGCACGTTCAGTGTAAGGATGAGCTAGAAATTAATCTAAACTTGGAAACCACAAGGCTTAGAAGGAAAACTGCCCTTCTTGGGTTTTGGCACCAGTGCAGGAAAATGTGCGCCACAAGATGGCGCTCACGTGAACTTTTAGTCTGAATTCAAAGTATTTGGGTGATTAAAAAAACAAAAAACAAAAAAACTCCAGGTCAAGGATTTTGATTAAAGTGGCTCTTTAATCAGATAAAAATAAAATTCTCTGTGAAAGAAGCAATTTCAAAGGCTTCAGAGCATTTCCACAGATAAAGTTCTAAGATGTATGAACTCAGTCAAATAACAAACAAAAACAACAACGAAAAACCCATGTGAAACAAATGGAAATAAAGCCCTTTGAGAAAGAGCCAAAACAACAAAAAGAGTCAGAGCTACATTAATATAGATGTTTGATTTATCAAATACAATATATAAATAAGAATATTTTTTTTCGAGAAATGAAAAGAGGATTCACAATATTTGAAAAGAGCAAGACTATTATAAATAACCAAATGGATTTCAAATAGAAACAATAAAACTTTGGGGTGGCTGGGTGGCTCTATCAGTTAAGCTTCTGACTCTTGATTTCAACTCAGGTCGTGATCTCAGGGTTCGTTGAATTGAGCCCCATGTGGGGCTCTACACTGAAAGCACAGAGCCTGCTTAGGATTCTCTCTTCCCTTCCTCTCTGCCCCTTGCCCACTCATGCATTCTTTCTCTCTCAAAAGTTAACTTCAAATAAGAAACAATAAAACTCCTAAGAATAAGTTAAAAATAAGGTAATTGAAACGAGAATTCCATAGATGATTTTTTTAAGTGGGCTCCACATCCAACGTGGGGCTTGAACTCACCATTCCAAGATCAAGAGTCACATGCTCTGGTGACTGAGCCAACCAGTCGCCTCTCAACAGATGATTTTAAAAGCACATTAAAAGCTGCTATATAGTCAACTGATGAACTGGAAGACATGTCCAAAAAAGTGTCCATAGAAGAGACCTTGATGGACAATGTGAAAGAGAGGTTAAGAAAAATGAAATCAAGTCAATAGGTACAACATATGCTAAACTGGAATTCCAGAAGAGGAGGAAAGAAAGAATAGGGCAGTGATTGTATTTGAAAATGTCAGGGGCTCAAAATTTTCCATCGTTGCCAAAAGTCATCACTTTCTCACTCAGAAACTATCGATTTCCCAGCAGGATAAATAAAAAGAAATTCACATGTAGACATATAAAAATAAAACCACAGAATATCAAAGACAAAGACAAGACCTAAAAGTGGGCATGGGAGGGGGGGAAGATGACTTTAAAAAAATAATCATTAGAACAACAGCTTGTTTCTCAAAAGCAAAAATAAAAGGCCATCAGTGGAATGCTGTTATACATTGGTATTGGTTTTCTACCACTGTCACAACAAATTGCCACACATTTTAGCAGCTTAGAATAATACAAATGTAGGATCTCCCAATTCTGTGGGTCAGAAGTCTAGGCTGACAGCTGACATCTCTGCCCTGAGTTTTACAAGGCTGAAACCAAACTGTCAGCCATTTGGCCTCTTACTGGGAAGAATCCATTTCTAAGTGCGCTGTGGTGGTTAGAATAATCCAGTTCCTTGCAGTTGTAGAAGTGAAGTTCTGTTTTTCTGTCAGCTGGGGGATGCCCTCAGATCCTGGAGACCTGCCTCTGCTCCTTGAAGTTGGGTCTCTACATTCCAGAGCCAGCCACAGTCTCCAATTCTTCTCATGCACAAAGCTTTCTGTCTTCCTCTTTGCTACATCTCTCTCCCTCTTCTACTGCATATCTCTGACTTTCTCTGTTTATGGTTAGATTGGCTAACCAAAGGCTCTTGTGGTTAGAGTGGACTCACCTGGATACTCCAAGATACTCTCCCCCGACTTTTTTTTTTTTTAAGATCAATAACTTTAATTATGTTTGCAAATTCCCTCTTGCTGTGTAATATAATCTATTCACTAGTTCCTGGTATTAGGACCTGGACATCTTTGGAGGGGGTGTTACTCTGCCTACCACGTATTTAAAGAAAATAACTATTTGTTTGGAAAGCTTTTTCAAGAATAAAGGGAGAATGGAACTCTTAGATAAAAAAAAAACTAAGAGAATTTGTCATCAAAAAGACTTCACTAAAGGGAAATCTAAAGAATATATTTTACGTGGAAGAAATGTAATCCTGGAAGAAAATCTGGGAATGAAGAAATGAAAAGTAAAGAAAGTAACAAGTATGTGGGTAAATCTTAGTGAACACCGAATAAAATAACAGAAGATTTTGAGAATCAAGAAAACTAAGGTTACACTAAAATATCTGATGACAGTAACATGTAAGTGGGGTGGAACGCATGTGTGCTAAAGTCTTTACATATGTTCTCTGAATGCAAACAGATGAGATGTCCTTCAGGAAAACCTCTGCAGGGTCTTTTTGTCATCAATAGATTTCTTTCTTGTTTTATGTGTTAAGTGTTGAAATCAAAGTTATGCTAGCCTCTTAATAAGAGTTATATAAATTTCCTTCTAGAATAAGGTTTAAGATAGGGAAAGTAAAATTAATCAACTAGAGCACGTAATATTCTTTGTGGAGAGATTTTTTAAAATTTCAATTCAGTTTATTTAAGGGTTATTGGACTATTTACCTTTTTTTTTCTTTAGTCCGTTTTGGCAAATTTTTCCCAAAGTCAGGTTTTGGAGGATTTTATCACTCATGTCTCTTTTATTGGCATACGAATTTCAGAGTATCTCCTTATCATCTCTTAAAATTCTATTGAATCTGAATTATGTCTCATTCTTCATTTCTAGCATTTTTGAGCTTTTATTTTTTGTAGTAACCAAGTTTTCCTGAAATCTGTAAATTTTATTAGTGTATTCAAAAAACTAATTCATGGTTGTGTATAGTTTTTGAATTTTATGCTTATTTTCTTTTTTTTTAAAAAAAACCTTTTTATTCCTTTAGTGTGGTATTTTTCAGGTATATATTCTTTTATTATTCTTTTTTCTTTAACTTTTAATCTTTCTTTCTCCTTATATTTTGGCAATAGTTTTTCCCCCCAATTATCATAGTAAAATTTATCTAAAACTTAGAAGTGCGTAGCTTTTGTCTAAATAAAACTTTCCAACAGACTTGTGATTCTCTCAGGCTGGTAGTTCCTTCATGCACTCAGATACAAACTCCATCCAGTCTAAGACCACAGACAGACAGACACAAATTTGATACTGCTCCAGTTCTAACAGGGTTTCCAGGAACAGGAAAATGTTCTTCCAGAATATAGGAATGATGTTTCAAATGCTTCCTGGATATGGATAAAAAGTAAGAATTTACCCAAGGGTTAAACTGTTGGAGGTGGGTTATTTGTGTCTTTGGAGAAGGTAATAACATAGTTTAAAATACAGACCTTCCTAGAATGAGACCAAGAACAGAGCAATTTGTTGTATAGGTTGTAAAGTTGTTTGCATATGAAAAGGTGGAGTCCAATCTACAGTCTCATGCTAAATTTAAGGAATGGTCCTTTGGGTCACAGAAAAAGAGAGCTGTACATCTGTACACCATCAGTGAAGGGATGAGATGCTCCAATACTAACAGGGATAAAAGAGATATCAAGACCACTCATCTTCAATGAAACATCATCTGATGTTCTCTAAGGCTCAGTCTGATGTTTTTAAGGCTGTATATTATATGAGTATTTCCAGGCACAATTCCACTCTTAAGAGAAGAGAGAAACATATATCACACCAAACTAAAGCCAAAAGCAGCACCTCACCAACTGTTCATCAAAGAGATATCGTCAAGACTCACATCAAAGTAAAATGTTTTATGAGATATCCAAAGTACCAGGACCAGGAGAAGATCCATATAATGTGTCTAGGTAATTTCTTGGAATCTTTTTTTCCAAAAGAGAGTAGAAGAATGAGACTTCACAGTTTTATATCAGTGATATGGAATTTTGGAGTACAGTAGGCTAAACACCACAAAAATGGGTATTGAGCATTCCTTCACGAATAAGACTACACCAAAAGAAGACTGAATAGGATGTAGATAAAAGGAGAATATTGTTTAAAGGCCCCACTGGAATCCATTGAAGCCCTTCCCAGCCTCTATTTTGGGCACATATGCTTTAGAAGGAAAGTTTAGAGTTGCATCCAGCCTCAGTAAGAGATGCCCGTTCATTCACAGGGAGTGTGCCAAAGAAAGAATGTGTATAACTGTTATCAAGGAAGCACTGAAATAGACAAAGGCAGCTGTGGACTCATATACTCCAGATGTTTCTTCAGAAGTAGTGGAGGCATCCTGCATTCTCCACATCAGCTCTTGACCCACATTTTAAATTACAGATCTAAAGGATGTGTCACACTTGTGTTCATCTTTGGTCAGGGATGAAATTCAAACAATGGATGACACGATGTGATTTTAAAGAACCATGTTATACATTATTCAAGATTTGAATGTCAGAGACACACATTAGAACAGAAACTTTTACAGATGCCTTGGGAACTGCACTGGCCTTTATAGAGGTCTGTTAACAATTTTCAGATCATTTATTGTTATTTATATTTAATTAAGTTGAAACTTCCTGGTCTATCATCTGTGAGGAGTGGATGACTAAATCTTACAGGAAGTAAGCTAAGAAGGGCAAACAGACCATTTTTTAAATGGGTAGAAATAGGGGCCAGAGGAAAGGCCAATATTCTCCCCCATATACTCTGGTTGCTATTGCAGAACCATATGAAATCACATGTTCAATGATAAGTAATCTCAGTATGTACATCCTATTGGTAAAAGAGTACTCTATTACACTTGACAAGATTAGTGAGCCATGGGATACCCTAGTACACATAGTAACTGGGCAGTTTGAACATTGTTCATTATGAATTAGAAAAGGTCCCAGAAGAATGGTTATCTTTCCACATATATTCCTGAAGTCCCAGTTGTAACATTCAATCCACTTTCCCAACTTCTTCATAGAATTTTTAAAGCAAGTTAGAAAAAAATTTTTTGATTGGGTCCAAGAGTGGGGGAGGGGTGACCCTCAGAGATGATGGGCTTTATGCTACACCAGAGTTGTTGTTAATTAAGTAGAAAATAGTTGCCATTTTCTATAGTTTCCTTTTTTGTTTGGTGTGTAAATTCAGATTTCTAGCTAGTATGATTTTTCTTCTGCCTGAAGAACTTCCTTTAAGATATCTTGTAGAAAAAAATCTGCCAATACCGATTTTTAAAAAACTTTTGTATGTCTGAAAAAGTGTTTCTTGCAAGATATATACGTCTCAATTGACAGGTTAAGAAAAACTGAAGGTTTTCTTGATTTTGTTTGTTTTTTTTTTCCATTTTTGCTCTACCATCTTCTAGCTTGCATTGTTTGTCATCCTTCTCTTTGTTCTTCTTTATATCATGTGTCTTTTATTTATCTCAGTATTTTAAGATTTTCTTTTTATTGTTTATTGTAAGCAATTAGATTTTATGGTATGACTTAATGTAATTTTTTCATGATTATTACGATTTGGGTTTTTTCAGCTTCTTGGATCTGTTTATTATTTTCATCAACTTTGGAAAAGTTTTGACCATCATTTCTTTAAATTTATTTTCTGTTCTACGCCCTCCCCTTTCCTTCAGGGACTTCAATTACATGCATATTGGGCTGCTTGAAATTTTTCCACAGATCATTCATGGCCTGTTCATTTTCTTCTAGGTAAAAAAATATATCTGTGTTTCATTGTAGATAGTTTTTATTTGATTACTATGTCTTCCAGTTCGCCAATATTTTCTACTGCAATGTCTAGCTTGCTGTTAATTTCATCCAATATATTTCTCATCTCAGACTTTGTGGTTTTTATCTCTACATGTTCAGTCTGGGTCTTTTTTTATATCTTCTATGTTGTAACATGTTCCATCTTTCCTTTACCTACTTAACATGCCTCTTGAACATACCGAATATATTTATAGTAACTATTTTAATATGCTTCTCTACTACTTATATCATCGGTGCCATTGTTAGATCTGTTTCTGTTGGTTGGTTTTTCTTATTATGGGCCCTAGTTTCATCCTTCTTTGTATGCCTGATTATTGATCAAATCATTGTGGATTTTATTTTGGAGGGTATTAGATATTTTTGTACTCCTATAAATATTCTTGAACTTTGTGCTAGGATATGGTTGAGTTATTTTGGAAACCGTTTGGTCTTTCAAGGCTTGCTTATAATCTTTGTTAGGGAGAAAGAGTAGCCTCTAGATTGGGGATAAATTCTTCCCCCTACTAAGGCAATGCTCTATATCAGATATAGATAACTGATATCTTGTAACTGAATTATAAGATTTTTCCATTGTAGATGGTGGGAATACAGAATATTCCTGGCTCTGTATGAGTACTGAAAATTGTTGAATTCCTTTGAATGATTCTTACTGTAGCCCTTGGTAGTTTTCTCACATGTCCACATTGTTCACAAGGCAACCCAAAACTCAAGGGAGACCTACTGACCTACAGATCTCTCCTCTCTCTCTCTCTCTCTCTCTCTCCTCCCTGGTAATCTGCTCTGTGAACTCTAGCTGCTTTGTATGCTTTGTACTCCAATTCCATCTTCTCAATTTAGGAAGATTACTAGGCTCTGCAGCACTTCCCTGCACTGTAGACTAGAAACTCTTATCAGGTAGTAGCATGGACCAATCCAAGGTCTCACTTTTTCTGCTTCTCCTCTCTTGGAGAATTTATTGTACTGCATTAGTTGATGTCAAGTGTCTGAAAATTGTTGGTTTATATATTTTGTTCAATTGTTTAATTGCTTCAAGTGGACATCAAGTCCAGTTCCTGTTATTACATCTTAACCAAAAGCAGAAGTTCCCTCCCCATCAATGACATTCAGGTATTCATTGACTATAAAGGACTTGATGTGCTCAGAAAATCCATGCTTGCTTTTATGTCATTTTTAAGTACATAATAAAAATACGGTTGACATGGAACACTTTCAGACTGCTCCCCCTAAGTAGATAGGATCCTTGATTAGTGAAGGATTATTAATTCTTTCCATGTCAGAAACAATTGGATTCAAGAATCTGAGAAGCAAGGTGACAGAAATGGTAATCTTTAAAATATCAGATAATATTCTGAAACAAATGATTTGAGATATCAACTTATAAGGAGTATGCTTTCAGCCATCAGAAAAAAGAATGCTGCAAAGAAATTGGGTAGTTTAAGCTTCAAGCTATTTGTCATTCACACCAAGATTGAGCAGGTTACCTGATTATTCAGGATCTGCCTATTTGATATTGCAGCCACAGCAGTTTTAGAACAGTCCTGTAAACTCAGCCGAACCCTTCTGAACAGTGGTTATAAAAGCTGAAATTTTATATGACTATATAGGTAGCCTATGCACTGTAGAGTTTTCTTATAGTTTTAGTTCCTTGAAAAAAATGCCATTTGAAAATAAGAATTACCCTAAATACCTACATTGCTAACTTATAATTGGTACAGAAATGTACTGTCTGTTATTCATAGAGAAATACAGGATAATCTGCAATTTCTACATTTTTCCATTCATTTGAATCTGAATTCCTTGTGATAAAATATCCCAATTAACCATCAGTCACTGCTTGTGGAACAATGATACTGTACTCAGTATGTCAACAATTTTGTCTTCAGAGATATAGATATTTCATTAGCAGTTATTTTTATATCAATACAGGAATACCTTTTCCCCTCCAGGTGCTCAAAACATTTAGAATACTCAGTTATACTTTTGGAATGGGTATTCTGATTAAATCTTTGTCTATTATATATTAAAGTAGCCTATTAAATATTCGATTAGCCACAGTTATGAGATATTTTTGGCCTTTTCTACATGTTCTGAGCCTCCATTCAAGGCACTAATGTCTAATCTGTAATGAAATGGCCAAGGCTTCCTAATCATCATTAGGCACCCACAGTGTATTGATATGAGCTTCTCCATTTCAGGAGGTGACTTTTCCTTCCTTGGTTGTGATATGGTGCTTCTTTTCTCCATATACAAGAATTGATTGCTATTCCTTGTAGCTTTTGGATTTTGCTTCTTTTTTTCAGAGACTCTCCTGGAATTTCTTCAGTAGCAGTGGTGAGGAAGACCCTGCTGTGAAAAGAAGATGATTTGAAATGGGTGAAACAAATCATTCTTTGAGAAGCATCCCACGGACATCTTCATTGTTCAGCTCTGTGGAAGTCAAAGTTCTGCCCACGTTACTATGATTTGTGGTTTTCCAGGAATTAAAAAAAACTTGTCAATATTTCCAGCTTGTCTACATTACTGGTCAGATTGGCTTTCTAAGCCAATCCCAGACTTGATTCCTTGACAAGTTCCAGTACATGACAGTTCACTTTTCTTTTTTAAACATTTATTTATTTTAAGGGGGTGGGTAAGGACAGAGAGAAAGGGAGAGAGAGAATCTCAAGCAGGCTCCATGCTGTTAGTGCAGAACTTGATGCAGGGCTTGATTCCACGAACTGTGAGATCATGACCTGAGCCAAAATCAAGAGTCAGACACTTAACCAACTGAGCCCCCCAGTGCCCTGACAGTTCACTTTTCACGAAGGAAATTTTTTTAAATAGTTGATTGTCAAGTTGGTTTCCATAAAACACCCAGTGCTCATCCCCACAAGTGCCCTCCTCCATGCCCATTCTCCCCCTCCTCCCCCACACCCATCAGTCCTCAGTTTGTTCTCAGCATTCAAGAGTCTCTCATGGTTTGCCTCTCTCCCTCTCCCCCACTATTTCCCCCCTTCTTCTCCCCCATGGTTCTCCGTGAAGTTCCTCCTAATCCTCCTATACGTGCAAACATGTGGTATTTGTCCTTCTCTGCCTGACTTATTTCGCTCAGCATAACACCCTCAAGGTCCATCCATGTTGCTACACATGGCCAGATGTCATTCTTTCTCATTGCCATGTAGTATTCCATCGTATAGATGAACCACATCTTCTTGATCCATTCGTCCATTGATAGACACTTAGGCTCTTTCCATGTTTTGGCTATTGCTGAGAGTGCTGCTATGAACATTGGGGTACATGTGCTCCTATGCATCAGCACTCCTATATCCCTTGGGTAAATTCCTAGCAGTCTTGTTTGTTTTTTGGGGTGTGGAGTTTGGTGAGTTCCTTATAGATTTTGGATACTAGTCCTTTTTCTGATATGTCATTTGCAACTATCTTTTCCCATTCCATCGGTTGCCTATTAGTTTTATTCACCAAGGAAATTTTGCATTGAAGGTACCACCTGAGCAAGTTCACTCTCCTCTTTCTCCCCAACTCTTCCAATAGAATTATATTGATCAAGTTAGGGCCATTGCACTGCTCAATTCCCAGGGGGCACCATTCAATTGCAGCATAGTTAAAAGGTATCCTGGGTTATCCAATACTGTATCCTTGGGCCAGATTATCTTCAAATTCCCCAGGGCCAAATTGTTGATTATCTGTATGCATGAAGTCTTGTGAATCATCATGGTTCTTTTGTAGAATCAATTAACCATGAGGTCTTCTTCAAGGAGGATGATCTTCTTCTGCATTTTCAAAGTGCTAGCTTTTTCATTATTCTAAAATCCTTCACTGATGACTTGTATATAAATTCTTTTCATGAGGTGAAAGTATTTTTATCAGATGGTCTAGCTGCTCTTCCATATCCAGGAGGGTTTTGTCCAGCGTGCCCACGGTTTTCGTCATCTGAGACAGTGACAAACCACTGTTGCAGATTCCCCGGCTGAAGGGCTTGGATCAATACGGATTCTTCCCTTTATCACAACCTAGAGCATGTTGGACAGCACATCGGCCTGTCTCCAACTTCCCTTTAAACGTTGACCTGAATTCTTTGGGGCCTGGTTTTTCTTTATTACATCTATGAGGAAACTTTATAAATCACATCCAAACAGACAGCTTGAGAGCTGAGTTGGGGCTAACATTTAAAGCAAAAGTAAATCCAATGGTCCTGAAACTATTTCCATTCAGAAAGAAACACGGAAAGGTCACAATTTATTTCAAGAACTTAATGTAACATTAATACAATGTCCCTGGAGCCTTGAACCCACAGCCTGAAGGTATATATTCTGTGTGGGGTCACCCCTCAGTCCCGGAGAGCCTTGTGCGGGGACCTTGTGCTTCTGTTGCAAGGCGCCTCCTTGTCAGAGAGGCTGATTTAAAAAAAAACATGTGACAATATTTGTCTTTAAATAGATCCAGTCCATTTCTATTATTGTAGCTACTTATTTCTAATACCTTATTTTGTGTGCTTTCTATGTGTCTTACTCTTTTTTTCTTTCTTCCTGCTTTTTTTTTATTTGAATGGTTTTCCCCTGTGTTATTTTTTTAAAATCTTTATTTCTCTTCTTTTAATGATTACCTTGGAAATGTATTTTGCATAGTTAACATGCCAAAGTCAAAGATTTTAAACAAATATTTATCATCCTCCAAACATTACAGGGATATTTAACTTCAGCCATTCATTTGACTATACATTGCTTATGATAAAATATCCCAATTAACTATCCATCATTCCTCACAAAACAATGATACTGTTTCCAGTATGTCAATGATTTTGCCTTCAAATATCTCTGCCAGACAATTTTTATTGTTTGGGGATATTGATTCTTGTTTGTTTGTTTGTTTGTTTTTAACCCAGAAGACATTATTATATTGTTTTATATAGTTAAAGTTTGTTTAGATTAACACTAATTGCCAACTACTATGCTTATCCTTTCTACTTGCCTCTTCAGACATCTCATCTTAGATAACTTTATATAGAGAAATTTTTGCCTAAGCCCTCCAGGAGATACAGAAGAATGTATACAGCAGCACCCTCTATAATATCCCAAATTGAAGGCAACCTAAATGTTCATTAATGTTCATTCAATGGTCTAATGGATAAAGAGTTTGTTTTAGGGGTGCCTGGGTGGCTCAGTTGGTTAAGCATCTGACTTCGGCTCACATCATGATCTCACAGCCCATGGATTCTAACCCTGCGTTGGGCTCTGTGCTGACAGCTCAGAGCTTGGAGCCTGATTCAGATTCTGTGTCTCATTCTCAATCTGCCCCTCCCCTGCTCACACTGTCATCTCTCTCTCTCAAAATAAAACAAAGACATAAAAATTTTTTAAAAAATAAATAGTTTGTTTTATTCCTTCAGTGGAAATCTATAAAACAGTGAAAACTGAATGAGCTCCAGATGTGCAGAAAAATGTAAAATAATGTTGAGCAGAAGAAGTAAAGTCACAAAATACATGCATCCATTTATATGAAGTTCAAAAAATGCATCACTGATTATTATGTTACTTAAGAAAACATGGAGTGCCTGGGTGGCTCAGTCAGTTGAGTGTCTTACTTCAGATCCGGTTGTGATTTCACAGTTTGTGAGTTCAAGCCTCGCGGTGGGCTCTGTGCTGACAGCTCAGAGCCTGGAGCCTGCTTCAGATTCTGTGTCTCCCTCTCTCTCTGCCTCTCCCCTGCTTACTCTCTGTCTCTCTATCTCTCTCAAAGACAAATTAAAAAAAAAGAATCAATAATATATAGTAAAACTATAAAGACAAAGAAATAATAAATACAAAATTCAGAATGATTGTTACCCCTGAGGTGAAAGAAAAAGGGGCTGGCATCTGAGAAGGGCACCCAGGGCACTTATAATAATGTTCTTTTTCTTAAATTTGTTGGTGAGTACAGGGTGTTTGCTGTATGCTCACATATTCTGGCAGAGTCGATCCATCTGTTCCCTCTCAGAGCCAATCCCCTTGAAATTAGGCAAGGCTGTGTGACTAGCTCAAGCCAATGGGCTGTAGGCCACTGGTGTGTGTGTGTGTGTCGGGGGGCGGGGGTGTTTCTGGATCAAAGCATGAACAAGTCAGTGTGTGATCTCCCACTTACTCATCCCCTTCTGTGACTTCACGTTGAGATGGAGGAGCCCCGAGATCGAAGCAGCCTGGACTGCTGAGTTTCATTCTTCTAAAAAGCTTACCTGAAGAGGCGTCTGGGTCGGCAGCAGATTTTGTAGAGGTAAGGAATCTACACTCGTTAGATGAAGTCTCCCACTTTTTAGGGTGGTTTGTCACTGCCTATAGCCCTGCCTATGCAGACAAATATACATACATTTACAAAGCTTCTTTGTGTTTTCCCAGTATTTGATAAAGTCAGTCTTGAAGCCCCACATTAAACATTTCAAACAATACAATACATAAAGAAAGGTGCCTTTCAAGACAGATGTAAGTCAGTCCTGACTATTTCCAAATTCTTCAGGTTCGAAGGGTAACGAAAAGTGATATGCTGAACTGCTGGCCTCCTGTTCCAGAGAAGATGAAGTGGGGCAGAGATCAGCGAGCGAGCGTTCATTAGGATCAGCTGGATGGGGCTTGGCCGGGGATGGCCTTGGTACCCCTGGCCTTGCTTTGCCTCATCATGGAACTTCATCACAGGTGTAGGTCTGGGCTCCCCAGTTAAGCTAAACATTCCTTGTCAGGGATCTTGGTATCTCTTGCAACTCCTGCCAACCGCATCCTGGTTCCGGGCCTATGAGCGATCCAGAGGTACTTGTTGCTTTGAACTCAGGAAGCCTACCTTCCACTTCAGCTGAAATTCTTGACAGCTGCCGCGTCCTCCCTGCCTTCTCCCACCTTGCCGTGCACCCTTGGCCTGGGGGCATGCCAAACAAGGCCCAGGGGATACAGTTTTCTAAGAAAAGCTGACTTCTCCAGCAGGGGGGATTTGCCAGCCGTTGGATGTCATGCGAGACAGATTGCAGACACCCTGCGTCCGTGGCCATCAGAATCAGGAATGCTTGCCTGCCAATCAGCATTATGGCGAAGAGCTGTGACATGACAGTTGTCTGACTTGTGTTAATACGTCCTAATCTTGCAAACTAATTTTTTCCCCCACTTGGCCGGCCCTGCATTGTGTTTGGCCTGCCAGGGCTCGAACCATCCATCAATCTTAGTTAGTGCCCCACGTCTACCCTACAGCTGAGAGTGTCCCTGATCTCACTGACACACCTGCAACTCTCTCGACAAAGCTTCCTTTGCCATCAGCTCTCTAAGAATGTGGTCATCTGGCTCAGAACAAGGACGCCACCATGTCCTTGCCGAGGAGGCCCTACAAATGGCCATTGTCTGGTAAAGTTTTTCAAGATGGCTTTTCTGGGGGAAAATCTTCCCCATGGCATAAAGACATCATTGTGATCCCAGTTGTCATTTATGAGCCAGCGAAACATGTTAAATTTATTGGACTCAAACTCACTGACCTTTCTTTGGACTTAGTTTCCCCATCTGGATGTAGGGGTCTGGGCTGCATGATCTCTGAGGCATTTATTGTCTCTGCAATTTGATGACTTTGGTCATTCTACAGCTCAACTGTTTCTCCTGTGTCTGGTAATAGTGAGTCTCTGGGTTCCCTTTAGCTTATTATTTAAAAATTTTGAGGTGCAGGAGATGTTACAAATCCCTTGAGAATCTGATGAAAGATACCAACTTGCTCCCTAGACAAGGCACTAGGAGCATTTGTCCTTAACATTCTGAAGTCTGTAACCCTTAAAGGCCATTCATGGCTCCTAGGCTGATAATATTTTGGGTTTTTTTTTTGTTTTATGTCTACTCTGATTTTATTTCTTACTCTGCTATTTACTTTCTTTTCAAACTTGACAATGACTTTTAAATACATTTTATTTTTTGCATTTTCCCCAAGTCCATGTTTTGAAAAATTCCAAGACTACAGAAAAGTGGAAAGAATGATACAAAGGCTATACATACTTCCTGCAACTGGATTCACCGACTGCAGTATTTGAAATCTTCTCCTTCTCCCTCCTTTCCACCATGTCACTTCTTCCACCCCCTCCTTCTCTTCTTCATCTTCCTCTCTTCTTCTCCTCTCTTCCTTCCCTCCTCTCTTCCATCCTTCTCTTCTGAATCATTTAAAAATAAGTTGCAGAGATCATTTAAATACTTTCTAAATGCAGGTGGGTTACACATTTGAGACAGGGACATAGATAACTACAACTATCTTTATCTGGAAAGTCTTCCTGGAAGGGAAGGCATGCACTCTGGGACTAGAGTACCCTCAGACCCAGCCTCACCTGGCCCCTCTATCATGGAACAGAGACATCTGTGCACAACCAGAGAACATTCCTTGAATGTTTCTTAAGCACCTCCTTTGCCACAGGCCCTGTGCTGGAGGCTGAGTCTTTGGAGATTAATAAAACCCAGCCTCTTCCCTTTCCTCTTTGCTATCATGTCTGGGGGGGGAGGTGTTGGGGCATGTGACAAGGACACACACCATTATAATAGAAGCAGACCTGGCCAGTGCCACATGAGAATCCGTGATAAGATGTTGTGCGGAGGAGAAGAGAAAACACTTGCACTGAGGTAAGGGGCTGGGGAGAGGCTGGTAAAATTATCATGAAAGGGATGCCATTTATCCTAGTTCTAGAAGGACGGGGTAGATACTATCGGTGTAGGTCGCTGTGTGACAAAGGCACGGGGATGGCTTGGAACAGGCTATGAGCAATGAGGGGTTCAGTTCTCCTTTCTATTTGCTGGGATCATTTCTCTCTGACATCAGCCTGTCCCTAGATGAGCCCATGCCCCCTCCCCAAAGCCTTTTGGGGGCATCCCTGGGAGGAACTGGTGCTTTTTACTGGAGCTCTTCCTCTAATGATGTAGAAGGGGAGCCGGTTCCTTCTCCTCATGTGATGCTTCGCTGAGGAGCCAGTGACGTGTGTGGCTGCCACACAGTCTGGCCTCCTTCCCCCGGGTTGACCCAGCTACCCAGCTGCCTTGGCTACAACTGCCAGCTTTGACTGTTCACCAGCTTTGAAATCCACTGGAAGACACGGAGCGCTTGTGATTTTCTCATGAGCCACAAGAGGGGGAAGTATGAACACAAATGAGAAAAAGGAATCCGTCAAAAGGGGAAAAAAAAAAAAAAACCAACCCAGCTGGGAAATGAACAGCTTTTCCGAGGCCCTCATTCCTGATGCCAGGCTAGCAGTTTCAATCTGTTCTGCTTCTCTATCTCTGTCTCTCCCTGTCACTGTTCTTTCTCTGCCCCTCTCTCACTTTGTCTCTCACTTTCTCTCGAGAATTTCTTTGGGAAATATGCAAATTCGTTTTGCTGCCTCTAGGCTCAAAAATCAATTGCATAGTTCCAATATGGGGGAAGTCCAAGGTCTGAAGGGGTTTGACTTTAATCTTCGCATCAGTCAAGTGGAGGTTTAGCAGAGAACTCCTGTCTCTTCACAGAAACAAAACAGAAGGACCTAAATGGACTCCTGTGGTTTCAGTCATAATGAGAGTTTATACTGGCATCACCCTCTATGTGCCGGGGAGTGTTCTAAAGACTTTACACGGATGAATCCTATTAATCTTTCTAGCTGCCCTCTGGGGTAGATACTATTATTATCACCATTTGCCCTGAGGCATAGAGATGTCCAAGAGTTTGGTCAATGTCACACAGTGTCAGAGCTGGGATTTGAATCAGGCAGTCAGGTTCCAGACCCTCTGCTCTTAACCTCTTCACTGTAGCTGGATCTAAAGATTAATGAGTGTACAGTGTTCTGAGCAAGAGAAGTGATGGCCCTAATAGAGCCTGTCACGGTTAAGACAGATAGAGAGGCATATTTTAAGAGTGATGGTTGAAATTGGGAGCTGCAGCTGATGAAAGTAACCGGTGATGGAAATAAGTTCATATGAATGAGATTGGTTGAAACAAGTGAGGGAGGTTTAATCTGGCAAAAATGAAGCAAAACAAAACAACCTGATAGTGGAGGCCAGGAAAACTGTTCTCAAATATTTGCAGGGATTCTGAGAATTCTTTCAGCTTCCAGAAGTGCAGTGACCTTCATCCTGAGGCTCAGGGAGCTTTCCTGGGCATGGGGACCATTGAGGGCTTATTTGGCCCAGGCTTTCAGATTCTGATCTGTCCCCAGTCAGGTGGATGGCCAATGAGCTAGGAAGGAGATTGCCCCGAGGTCATGTGCACTCCCTTTGCATCCCACTCAGCTGTCCAATAAGGGCTTCCTTTCTAAGGGTGTGGGATTCTGTTCTGTACGTCAGTGATGAAAAGCAGTCTGAGATTTACATACAAGAGCTGTCCTTTTTGTTTTTAAAATACTGTTTTATTATTATAAATGCAATGTACGTTGGCTATTGAAAAATTTTAAAATTATAGGAAAGTGTGAAGAAGGATATCTCACACTCTCCTACCATCCTGAGAAAGTCAGCGTTAACACTTTATTATATTTCCTTCTGGTTCTTTTTTTATTCTCCTGCATATATTCTTGTCCACACTCTTCTTAATGGTCCTACAAGGGGTCCTTCCTGGAAGAGCTATAAAGAAATGTCACAGTCCATTATAGGGCATGAGCCAGAACCTCCTCCAGCATTGGAAGAATGGTCTCTGGTGGAAATATTTCAAAATCATTCTGAATGAGAGCAGTGATGTGATTTCTTCTAGGGTCTCCCGGAGAGGGCAGGGATTTTTAAGACACAGAACAGTGTGGACTGTTAAGATTTTATAACACCAGAGGAAGGGAAGCCTCAAGACTGTTGTGGGCCAGGCTCTAGGCTGGGCACTTTACTCACTCATTCATTTATTCAAGAAATAGCTAACTGCCTGCAGTGATGAGTCCTGGAGGTGTCATGGAGGACACATTGGGCATGCATGGATCCTGCCTCATGGGGACAAACAGTCTCAGGAAGGAGACAGCCAGATAACAGATGAGGGACCTGGTCTAGTCCGAGACAAGGGTGAGGGTGGCCTCAAGAAAGGGGACTAAATCTGAGTTCTAAAGACTTCCTTTAATCCTCCTGCCCTGCCCTGTAGCAAGGCTACCACATCAGCAGAGAGGGCCAACTTCTCTTGGGCTTTTAAGTCCTAAGATCCTAATATAGTCTTTGAAGTTCCCACAGAATAGTGAAAGGAACATAAAAATAATCAAGATGAAAGAAGTTACAAGCTGACGCTGAAGCATAAACAAAGAACTGTGGGGACCCAGAACTGGAAGCAGCTATGTCTTGATGGGTAGGGAAACCTTCACAAAAGAGGTGATGTTTGATATGGGTTTTGAAGGATGAATAGGAGTTTGCCATTCAAAAAGTGTGGAGAAAGATAATTCAGTAGTAGTGAGAAAAACATTAAAAAATCATAGAGGTAGAAGACAGCTTTACATGCCAGGGGAATAGGGGGTGATGAAACGGAGTAGGGGGAATGGTGAGTGGGGTAACAACATGCGCTTGAAAAGGTAGTCTAGCTCCAGGGTCAAAATTTTTGGATGTCAGGCTAAGAAGCTTGACCTTATATCTGCGAGGAAGGGGGGATTAGCAGAGTTTTTCTATTTAGTATACGTGCTGTCACAGTGAGTACTAGAGTTTTTCTATTTAAATTTTAATTTCTTTGTTACATGAGCAAATATATTTATCTTGAAGAATTAGATAATACAGATATACAGAAAAATCATTTGTAATACCACCAAAGATAATCACTGGTAACAAATTTAAAAATTTTTTTTAAATGTTTATTTTTGAGGGAGGGGTGAAGGGCAGAGAGAAAGAGGGAGGCACAGATCCAAAGTGGACTCCAGGCTCTGAGCTGTCAGCACAGACCCTGATGTGGGATTTGAATCCATGAGATCATGACCTGAGTCCATGAGTCATGACCTGAACACCTGAGCCTAGGCCGGATGCTCAACAGACTGAGCCACCCAGGTGCCCCTCCACTGGCAACAATTTGATTTATATGTTTCCTGAATTCTGTCAGTCTATCTATCTTTATCTCAATGTACCTATTGATCTATATTTTAAATAAGACCATACTGGGACACCTGGGTGGCTCAGTCAGTTAAGCATCCAACTCTTGATTTTGGCTCAGATCATGATCTCACAGTTCATGGGGTTGGGCTCCACATAGGGCTCTGTCCTAACAGTGTGGAGCCTGCTTGGGATTCTCTCTCTCTCTTCCTCTCTCTCTTTCTGCCCCTCCCCCACTCTCATGAGTGCTCTCTCTCAAAGCTAAATAAATAAAACTTTAAATAAGACCATACTATGTATACCATTACTTATTCAGCTTTGAAAAAAGAAATTAATATATGACAGGCATATTTTCATTGTCCTCAAATATATGCCTTGGTCTCATCCTTCTTATGGCTGCATAGTATTTTATCGCACGGATACACATCTAGATTTTAGTTAACCAGTCCCGCATTATTGGGGATTTGTTTGATTTCCAGTTTTCTTTACTGTAAACAATTTTATAACAAAAACATATTGTCTAATTTTCTGATTCTCTCCTTTGGATAAATCCACAGGAATGTAATTAAGAGTTTCTTAGAATGCCAGATGTGTACACACCCAGGAAAGGTTTTAAATAGACGTGACTAAAAGATTTTTATGTAGAAAGATCATTCGGAGAACTGGATGTTGGTTGAAGTCAGGGAAAGAGCTGCTGCAAGAATCCGATGGAGGGATGATGAGGACTTGAAGCAGGGAAATAAGAGAGAAATTTAGGAGATAAAAGTCAATAGAAATAGGGGATGAAGAGGCACAAATGTCCAGTTATAAAAATTTTAAAACATCAATAGAAACATTTGTAATTTGGGGCACCTGGGTGGCTCAGTCAGTAAAGCGCCTGACTTTGGCTCAGGTCATGATCTCACAGCTTGTGAGTTAGAGCCACGCGTCAGGCTCTGTGCTGACAGCTCAGAGCCTGGAGCCTGTCTCAGACTTTTTGTCCCCCTCTCTCTCTGCCCCTCCCCTGCTTGTTCTCTCTCTCTCTCTCTCTCTCTCTCTCTCTCAAAAATAAATAAAAAATTTTTAAAAAGTTTAAAAAGAAATATTTGTAATTTGATAGATTCAGGGAGTGTAAATGTGAATTTATTCACATTATTTATTTAAGAGGAAAAATCTTAAGGCAGTGATATTCTCTTCTTTAAAAAATAGAGGAAGAGAAGAAAAGGTTGTATCTACTAATGTTATGGGCTTAATTGTGTCCCCCACCACCCCTGCCCCGCCACCAGATTCTTATTTTGAAGTTCTAGCTTCTAGTACTTTAGCATGTGACTATACTTGGAGCGGGGTCTTTAAAGAGGTAATTACATTGAAATGAGGTCGCTAGGGTGGACCCTAATCCAATATTACTGGTGTCCTTACAAGAAGAGGAAATTTGGACACAGGTAGATGCAGAGAGAAGGCCATTTGAAGACACAGGGACAACCATGTACAAGCCAAGCAGAGGCCTCAGAGGTCAGCGGCCCTGCCAATATTTTGATATTGTGAGAAAATATCACCAGAACTGTGAGAAAATAAATTTCTCACCCAGTCTGTGGTGTTGTGTTACGGAAGCCTTCACAAACTAGTATCATTAAAAAAAACAAAACAAAACAAAACAAAAAAGAACAAGGAGAAGAGAGAGAAGAGTAGGTTGTATTTTTTAAAATGTATTTGAACCCTCCTTGTACACTTTCTTCTTAGCCACTAATAGGTTTGTAATATTTCTGCAGAAAAGGAGCTCAGTGGTATAATCAAATTCTCTTTACTAAAGATATAAAAATAGGACACCTAATCAAATCAAAATGGTGCTATCAAAGGAATTCCCATCAAGTTTTCTAACCATTTGCTAGATAACTCTCTCATTTGATTAATTTTTTCTTTTTTTTTAATGAGCAATTGATCTTTGTAAATTTTCTGTGTGTTCGCGAGGTTAAGTGTTTTAGTGTATAATTATCCTCCATTGTGTTTGTGAACTTTGTAGACAATTTCAGCCTTGGGTTTGTTTACCTATGCTTATTAACATATTTAAATGAAACTGCAGAACTTGGATGATTTATTTCAAGTTGATACGTTGAGAGGTTTCAAGAGGAAATTAATAGAGCCAATAAAAGAATTTCTATCATCTTCAGGCACTTTAATAGTAAGAATGTTATAGAAATGTGTTCATGAGATTCTTAGAAACTTATTTATATCTGCCCCAAGTATTTCTGCTAAAATATTGTCTGAAGTGTTAGCAGTTAAGAAAACGGGCTAACTTTAGATGAAATTGACACATGACATTCTCCTTGTGTCATAGCTACTTCCGGGGAGTCATGAACTGGAGAGGGTCCAGTTCTGATTCAACAGTCTCTTAAGGTGGGGCGCATGGATGGCTCAGTCGGTTAAGCGTCCGACTTTGGCTCAGGTCATGATCTCATGGTTCGTGGATTCGAGCCCCGCGTCGGACTCTGTGCTGACAGCTAGTTTGCTCAGAGCCTGGAGCCTCTTTCGGGTTCTGTGTCTCCCTCTCTCTCTCACCCTCCCCTGCTCATGCTGTCTCTCCCCCCTCCCCTTCACTCTCTCAGAAAAACATTTTTAAAAAATCTCTTAAGGATGAGTAGGCTTTATTGGAAGCTGATAGGATAAGCTATATAAGTTTCTTGGGAAGCACTGTGTTCTAAATTAAGTTCTTTGGAGTCTGGAGACTGGAAAAGCTTATTGAACTACTCCGTGCCTTCTCTGTGCTACAGAAAGTCTATGGTGGCCTGAGGCTATGATATATCTGTGACTTTAGCTCAGAACATCAGCGTCTTGATCTGAGGTTGGTTCCAAGCCACTAACATTTCTAATGTTAGAAAATACCAGGTTCTGTCCAGGTTGTGTCCTGGGCGCTAGCAATACCAAAGAGACGAGTCACTGTTTACTTAAAAAGCTCACAATACTACCAACACCTTTACAACTGTCCACACAGAACAGGAGAGTGGGATGATACTGTAGAAAACATGTTTCCTGACCAAATACATGTATGATATTTAAGAATTGCCATACAGTCCATTCTCTTTCTAAAAGTCATACTACGTAAGGACACACAAACGATTCTAGTGTAAAAACATGTATGTGACCATTTCTAGGTAAAATATCTAGAAACGTCCCAAGGGATCCCCCTGAGAAAATACTGAGTTTCTGATACCTTTCAGCTTCGGGATTTCTGCTGTCCTTGGTTTTCTTGGTAATTTTGTCTAAGTTACATCTCACCTAATCTTTTGCCTAGTGTGCTGGGGTCCTCAATTATGCAGCAAGTACTTAAATAGGCCAAGCCCTTTTACAGAGATCCCAAGGGCTTCTTTGAATTCTTTTCCTGTTACAGGAGGTTTTATTGTTTCAAATATTGCTTACAGTCAGTGCGTCACTGGCTGGGAATCTTTGGTTAAACGGAGATTTCCCAGTAATAGGAACTGATTGAATCTCTGGGGTTCATTGTGCATATTGTCGGTTGGGTTTTCACTCAGGTTTCTAGGGACGATTACAGTCCTACTGGTTTTAACTTCTCATTAGATAGATGATGGACTCCCTGAAGACAGGGATGGAGGTTCCTTTTTTATCTCTATTTGTTCACCTGTGCATCACTAAATCCCCACCTTCCCTCTATAAAGCATAGAGAATTTTCCATATCTGATGTCAAAGGAATAATTACTTTCAAGGGTGTGAATTAGTAGCGCTTGCTTGCATGAATGTGTTCATCAAGGTCACAGCATCTTTTCTCCTATTACTTTTATCTTCAAGCTTAGATATTCTCCTTTTCTTGACTTAAGTCTAGGCAGAAGAAAGTTCTAGAAAACCACAGACTTGGCCACTTTCTATCTTCTTAGCCTACTTATGACTTGGCAATTGCTATAATATATAGTGTTATATATAACATAATAACCTTGTCCCAGGGTTATTTCCTGTTGTGTTTCTTGGGTCTCCGTCTCCCTTCCTGCCTCATCACCGTTCCCTCCTTCAAATCCCACGTAAATAACTAGCACTACACTAAGGTTAGCTAAAGATGGTGAAGAAGGAGAAATGAGAGTTTGTAACACTTTGCACTAATAATAGTGAAAACTTCTGTATGGGTATCAAGGTGGTTCTTTCTTTTCCCTCATCACCTCATGTTTTTGAAACTTTTTCAATTTGAAATGGCTCTGGCTTGGGAAGCACGGACAAGAATCTGACAAGGCTAAGGGTTTTTTTCTGTAAATGTCCCAACAGCCCCAACTCAGTAAGCTGGGTCCGCTTCATCCCAAATGGGGCAGCATTGTTCAGTTTACTGGGCTTGTGTTTGAGTCTCTCTGGGGCTCAAGGAATGGTCACCTCCTTGTTCATCCATTATTCATAATTTGTTCACTATGACCTATGGGAGAAAAACAAATGAAGAAAAGTGGCTCCTTCTCTCCAAGGGCTTACGGTCCAGTGGTGGAAGCAGACACCCCAGCAGATCATGGCAGTGCTAAGTGTGTAAAAGGAAAAGGATGTGGTGGGCATGGGCACAGAAAGGATGCAGCTTGGGGGTGTGTGTGGGGGTGTCAGAGTCAGCATCTTCGTTAGCTGTTAAAGGAGGGCTCAACACAATTGTTCTGTAAAGAGGCAGATAGTATATTATTTGGGCTTTGGGGAGGCATACAGTTGCTATCACAACTGCTCAGCCTTGCCACTGTAGAAGGAAGCAGTCATGGACAATATATAAACAAACAGGTGTGGCCAACACTGTGTGCCAATAAACTTTATTCGTACATAAACAAGTAGATGGAGTTGGCCTGAAGGCCATAGTTTGCTGACTTTTACAACCAACTCTGTGCCATACTGTGTGCCAAACACAATACACACATACACACAGACACACATATATTCAATCTTTACAATTGCCCTGTGATGTAGGTGTCATAATCTCTATTTTATTGTTGAGGGGGCTGAGGTATGAATAGGTTAAACTTACCCAAGGTGAAACAGCTGGTGAGCAGGGATTCCAAGTCTAGGTTGGCCTAAGGGTCCACCCTCTAAGACTGCTCTACGCCAAGGAAGAATAGGAGGAAGTGGGTCTTGAGGCAGAAGGGACAGGAAAAGCGGGGGTCCAAAGGCAAGAGACTGTAAGAAGAGCACATAGAGGGTAAGTGGGAAGCAGGGAGTGGCAAGGAATGGTAAGAAAGGGTTGGATGGTGGGAGGTACTTTGAATGCCATGATGAGGACTGTTAAATATACAAGGCTGTACCAGCCCCGGGTAGTTGGGCGGGCGGGGGTGGGGGTGGGGGCAACTAACACACTATTCTGAGGTTGACTCTTCTTGCTTGCATTCTTGGGAGCAATGCTTTAGCTGGAGGGAGGCAGGAATGAATGCCAGATTTCTGCAGAGTCAGGGGAAGGGGCAGGATAGGAGAGCCTTTTCAAAGGCAGATTCCGGCTTTCCTGAGGGCCAGCACCATTTGGGGGATAGCCTGACCCCAGAAGCTCTTGAAGGGTTGGGGGGCAGTCTCAGTGGGTCCCACCCGCCTCCCTCCCCTTGCCAGCCTGTTTGGCTTGGCAGAGGTGAAGAACAGTTTGCCCATAAGGCCAGAATTCCTCTGCCAGACGTGAGGTTTAATAGCCATCAGAGCCCCATAGCTGGAGAGTTTATAAATTCCCATACTTATTACACGCAAGGCACAAGACTGTTTATTGAGGGTTTTTTTTTTTTTAATTAAAGCTCCAGCTCCAGCCCCACCCACACCGTTACCTTACTGAGTGAGTTATTTCTCTCTCCATCTTTTTAATGGGCTACAGTCACCCCAGTCTCTTGCCTCAGGCACAGGGAGAGGTCTGTTGGAAATAAAAGTGTCCAGCTTGGAAGGAGCAGCCAGCTGCAGGCCAGGCTGGGCCAGTAATTGGCTGAGATGATACTGGAGGCTCAGCTAACAGGCCCAAATTGGTCCCTAATCAAGTCCAACCTGAGAGCTGCTCACTTCCCGGAGCTGCCAATTTTCCTCTCGGAGAGCCCGAGCCGTTGGGCAGGCTTCCGGGCCGCCTGTACAAATGACGCTACAATGGTTAAGGGCAGGAACACAAACCCTCTTCAGAATCCATTAGAATGTGTCACCTGCTTTGTCCTGGAAGAGGTTCGGCTTCACTCATCCCTTGGTTTCCTGGTGCCAAGGCCTCAGCCTAGCTTTGGGGGAACTCTGGAGAGACTGGAAGTCTATGTGATGCCAGCATTGCAGGCGATTATAATAATCACCTCCTCTCCCCTTGCACTTGATGGGTGTCAGAGGACTCTTCACACACAGGCCAAGGATAACTGTGTATATCGGCCTAGCAAGCGTTGTAATCCGTCATTTTGCAGATGAAAGAAAATCCCAATTATACAGATGGGAGAGAAATCTCCATTTGGGGGATGAAGAAACAAAAACTCAGAGAGTCAAGCAACCATCCCAAGGACTTGCAGCCACTGGTCTTCTGTGGAGCTGAGACTGGACTCCAAGGCCCCTGGGTCTTGATCTGGACTCTTTGTCTCTGGTGCTTTTCTTCTATGAGAACAAGCTGGTTTGTGGATTTCTTGGCAGATGTACTCTGGTTGACTGGACCCTGGAACTGGCTTAACCAGGGGCTAGGAGTGGCAGTAGACAGTTGTGTTTCTGGGACAGGCAGTGGCCTGTGGGGAGGGAATGTCACAGGGTGAGGGCCTCAGGATGTGTACAGGAGTAGAGAGATGGGCATTGTTGCCAGGTAACTGATCCCACACTGCCCTGGTTACCTGGGTGATGGTGGAATGAAGAGTATCTGGGTGATACCAAGTCTAGGCTCGGTATGAATTCTAGTCCTTCACTGTATCCAGGGCTTGGAGGAAGGAGACCTCTTCCTCTTGCCGGTTATCTTCCTCCTGTACCTGGTTCTCACGTCATCACCAGGATGCTCCTTCCCTCCAGTTATCACCTCCATTTCCTTTACTCCAGGAATGAATCGACTTATAGATTTCCCCTCTGCAGCTTACCTCAGTGTCTCGGATTCTGGGACTTGGAGGACAGGGCCCCAGCAAAATAAAACCAATGTACATTTGTGATTTTCTGGTAAGTGAGAAAGCTGTCCTGGGTCTTCACATTCATTAACTCAGCTAATATGAAAGGTGGGCTGGTGCTGGCTCAGGATGGTTTACAAGAGCCAAGCGGGCTCATTTGGCATCCAGCGACGCCATGTTGGCAACTTGAAGTGGCTGGGGTGAGAGTATTTACACTACGGGAACCAGCAAACCCTATCAACCAGGACTTTTTTAGTTCAGAAAGCTCATTGTTAAACATTTACTGGCACACCACTGTAGTCCTTTCCATAACTCAACAAGAAAACTATTGCTTTTTCCAATTATTTAGTTTTCCAAAACTGAGACTCCACAGGCATAATTAATTTGTTCATGGGCATTCAACTAGCAAGTGGTAGATTCACCATTTGAACGAGCACCAATCTGATCTCAAAGCCTTTGCTCTTTTCATGCTATTCCATTTAGGGTCCTGGTAATGCTTCAATAACATGTATCAAAGGTTGGGATTCTATTGGGCCAGTCACAAGCACAAGGCATATCTCAATGTTCATAATACTTTCATACACATTATATTACTTGAGCTTCACAACCATCTTGCAAAGTAGGTAAGTATCATTAGTTCTACCTGAAGTTGAAAACACTGATACTCAGAGAGTTTAAATAAATGTCCCATGGTTACACCTGTAATAGTGAATTTGAGGCTAGGAGCTTTGTTAACTTACTCTTGATTAAGAGTTCTTTCCATCATCCAGCATGACCTCTAACCTTGACAAAACAGAACCTAGCTAACTAAACTCTTCATTGAAATAGAATTTTTGTTTCCCTTCTGCTTATTTTTAAAATATGGAGTATAACATAATGAAGCAGCCTCAATTTATGGATTTATTAGCAAGAAGGAAAAGATATATGCTAGGATCAGCCCATATGTAAGGCAGCCAAGTCCCTGCCTCTCACTGGGTCTTAAGCTGTAAGATGGAAGGGCATCAAAAGGAAGGAGTGGCAGGAAGACAGAGGCCAGTTAAGAGAATTGGACCTCCAGGGATTCTGGGATTCCAGCCACTCACAGTCGTGGGTGGTGAGAAACATGTTCAAAGAGATTATTTGTGCAAGTATTTCCTTCCTAGAAAGACTCAAATTCACCATGTTATTTGTACGGGTCAATACAGGAAAGATACCCAGACATGGTTCCAAACTTATCAAGTACCAAGGTGGAAATGGAAAGGTTTTCTCTTTAATTGTAGCTAAAATGAGGAACATTAAAGAAAATGCCAGGAGTTCTGGTTAACTGAAGTTTGTTGGTCTATATCAAACCATGGCTGGGAATGCAGAATGAGGAAGCTGGGTGTCTGTGAGTCAGAAGAAGAGCTGTCAGGGCAGAATCAAAATATACAAGTGCAGCTCAGCCACAGATTGACTATGTGATCTTGGGCTCCACCCTGGCTTCTCTGAACTCCAGTTTCAGGCTTTATGAAAAAAGGCAACTAAGATGGGACACGTCTATTTGTTTTGACAATAAAAGGAAATGGGGTTACTGGCATGGAAGGGGCATAGGAGGCATTCAATGAACACATTCAACGAATGTTTCTCATATGAAAAGCCACTCCCCAGCTCACTCTTGAAGTGTTAACTCTTGACTGCTCTTTGTCAAAAATCCACTTGATGTGGCATAAAAAAGGTTAAGTTTGATTCAGCAGTCTGACTGATTGTCCTCTTTTCTGCGAGCCTGTTTGGGGAACAAGGCCATTCTGCTGCCACCTTCCTTCCCAGTGGCATGATGCCCAGCTGCTTTTTGTCGGCAATGGTGTGAAAAAGATTTTAATAGTCAGTCATGCCCTAGAGTGGGCAGAGCTTATAACTTTCCATGACTTACTATGCTTAGCCCCAATTACTCTTGATTGAATATATATATTTTTAAATCACCTCATTAATAGTGGTGCTTGTAAATTTGCCTTCTATTTCTAATAGAAATCTACCATTTTTCATGTGATGGTTTCCTAGCCAAGTGGGGAGAAGACAACCAGGATAAAAACTGATCCGCTGAAAATAGTTTATGGAGAATATGGGCAGGAAATGTTTTCAAAACTAATGTCAGGGGCACCCCTGGGCCATTCTCTTCCTTTTTACTGAGTCACTATCTTGCCTGTCTTAGCCATTTTGTTCATTTCTCAGCCCCTGAATTACTTTATTAGTGCAAATCAGTGAGCCCAAGACCTGAAGGAAAAGAAATTAAGAGAGATCATGATATGAAGTGCCCACAACTGTGCGCAGCATGCAGAAATCATTTCATCAGTGCTCAGACACAAGGGTCTCAACTTTTAGTGTGAGCAGATAGGCCTTCTGCAAATTGTGGTGTTGGTATAGTTTGCCGGACTTTGGCTCACTGTCTTTGCATGTGCACATTCTCCACCTCTTCGCCATCTCAGCCAGGTCCCTTCTATGCTCCCACATTCTTCTCATAAAATCCTGCTCTTGAGAAGGTCTATGATGGATTTATTCACAGTGAGATGTCAGGGAAAGGTATTGTTCTGTCTATCCTCGGGTGGGGATGGGATTGGAAACAGAGCTTTCCCCACAGATGGCACATCCCATTGGAATCTCAAGCCCAGTTGAAAGAATTTACTTCCTGGAAAGGCAGACATTGTTTGAAGGATAGAATACGAGTTAACCACACAATTTCGCTGGTCACTGCAGAGAGTCCCCACAGGCTGGGCCAGTATCATTGGGCCAACAGGGAAAGGAGAAGCACTAAACAAGGTCAGCTCCCCAGTGCCACACAGCCCAGTAGCCTTGGCACCTGGTGAAATAATACATTCTTCCTCTAGGCCTTGGCCAAGTATGGGATGCCTTTCTAGCACCCTTTGGATGCTGCTAGAGTCTTTCCATTTTCCCAGTAGAGCTTCAGAAATATACCCCCATTATAGGAAGTGTTCAACCAGCCCAAATCTCCTGGACTTTCTGGATTCTGCTTCAGTCTTGACAAAACATTTTTAGTGGGGCTTTGTGATGTAGCAATTCTATACCATCAGTTCTCTAAGGAAGATCAAGTTCAACAAACCAAAGGAATGAATCTGCCTTCCCAGAACAACTCAGGTTTAAGATTGTACAGTTTTAGGCTCAAGGCCCATTTTCCCCATGTCAGTTGCTACACTTGTGGGCTCAAAGCCACTGGCAAGAGGGGTCTGAAGTCACTCCTGCTGTCGCAACAGATGCCCATCTTGGGGGACTCTTCATGGAACATAGGAAGTGAACAGAGACCAGATTAGGGCTGAGTCTGGGAGGAGTATGACATTCTAGGAAAAACACAGGCTTTGGAGTCAAGAGAATTGAGTCCAAATCCTGACTGCTCCCAACCCATATGACTTGGACAAGTCTTTTCATCACTGTGGACTTCAGCTTTACTTGCCTGTGATACAGGAATCATTATCTCTGCCTTGATTACCCCCAAAGTTTGTTTTGAGCATTGGATGAGATCCTGCCCTGATGCTAAGTTCAAGGGGGACCTGCCCCCTGGCCCCGAACTTCAGTTTCCTAGAGGGGTTGTGGAGAATCAGCCGACATTGCCTGATGAGCAGGGAGGGGGTGAACGGGACTGGCTGCCCTTCCCTCTACAGGACTGTGGACCCGGGCAGAAAAGCATCCAGAGAAAGCCTGCCCTGGCCCCAGGTGAGATTTGCAAAGACGAGACCCTCAGGCTGAGTGTAAGCCCAGATTGTGGAGGGGAAATTGATAGAAATTACAACTGACAGGTCACAGATTTAAACATTTATTGACTCCAGCTAACTATGCATACTTATTCCAGTGCTACATACACTTACTTTGATCTCACACACACACTCTCTCAACATGTCACAAACGCTTGGATGTTACACACACTTGGCCTGTTACACAAACACACCCATGCAGATGTTACACATAATTTCTCAGATGTCACCCGCACTCACCCGGATGTCATAGACACCTGGTCGCAGAGTAGACACACTTGTTCCGTTTGGCCTCACGCTGTCTTTGGCACTATTTGGTTATGTGAGACGAAGCCCACTTAAGCCAGCCTAGGCAAGAGGAGGATAGGGTGGAAGGATTAAATCTGTGTGACAGAGCTCAGCGGGAGCCCCTGAGGGAGTTAGAATCCAGGGTGAGATTTTTCTCTGTCTCCCTTTTTCAGGGGAGGAGTGCCAGCGTAGGCTCTGCTCTCTCCGCTTCTCTCTAAGCTTTCTGTTCATCCTGCCCTTTCTCCTCTGGCCTGCTTTCTCTCCTCTGCCCGCATTCAGGCCATAATGGTCATTCCTGCATGTTAACCCAACTTTTAGTATTTATTTGTTAATACCACGATACAGTCCATTTGTCCCCATCTGCAGAGACTAATAATCACTGGTCTTCCTTTGTCATTTTTAGTGTAAACTTGATGTGTTTTCCCTCGTGAGGCAAAACTTTTCGTTGTAGAAGGTAAATAGAAAAAATAGAGAAAGTCAGCAAAAAAGAAAAAAATATTACCTATTGTTACACTCAACAATGACTTCCATGAAAATTGTACTTAGTTTCTTCTCATCTTTCTTTCTGCCTGGTGGTTTTTATAGTTGTGATCAAATGAAATAGTGTAACTTAGGAATAACATTTTTACATCTTCTGCAGACATGTGGTTGAAGATACGTTCTTTTTTTTTTTTTAATTATTTCTGAGAGAGAGAGAGACAGCGTGAGCAGGGGAGGGTCAGAGAGAGAGGGAGACACAGAATGTGAAACAGCCTCCAGGCTCCGAGCTGGCAGTCAGCACAGAGCCCGACGTGGGGCTCGAACCCACGAACTGTGAAATCATAATCTGAGCCAAAGCCGGTCGCTTAACTGACTGAGCCACCCAGGCGCCCCATGTTCCTTTTTTTTAAGTTTATTTATTGTGAGAGAGAGAGAGCACATGCAGGAGAGGGACAGAGAGAGAGAGAGAAAGAGAGAACCCCAAGCAGGCTCTGTATTGACAGCATGGAGCCCAGTCGAGGGCTCAAACTCATGGACCAATGAGATCGTGACCCAAGTGGAAATCAAGAGTTGGGCGTTAAACCAGCTGAGCCACCCAGGGTTCCTGAAGGTATCTTCCTTTTACATACTCTCATGTGAGCCAATCAAGGCTTTGGTTTCTTGAGATGGGCCTTGTTCACTTTGGTCTCAGAGAAGGCCCCAAGGGTCGTTAAGCATCTCAGGTAAACCATATTGGACTATGTTGGGGGCCCCTGTCTCTGGCATCTCCCTTAACTCTCACCAATGCACCTACATGCCCAGGAATCCCACGGGCCTTCCTCTCCACAGTATTTCTGATTTGAGCCATTCCTGTCTTCCTAACCAGGGGTTCAGGGCTGAGCATTCTCAGGTAACATTCTATAGTTGTAGGTCACATTTTGTAGATTTGCACTTTTTGGCGGGGGGGGGGGGGAAGAGGGATTCCATAGTTTTCATCAGATTCTCAGAGATATACATGGTCAGGAAATTCATGAGCCCTTTGTCCACCATCAACGGCAGAGAGCGTCCCAGCCTGCAGGCTCCTCTGCCCCTTCTGGTTTCCAGCAAGCCCTGCCCAGCCCTGACCGGGAAAAACAACCAGCACAAGAAACTGTTTTATCCCTTCTTCCTCCAGTTTTTTTTTTTTAACTTTTGTTTTCATTTTTGAGGTCTGATGCACATGATTCTAAACTGTTAAAAGGGGTGAGAACCTTCCCACACAGAAGAAATGGAATTGGTATGCAAAGTAGACCCAGTCTTGAATAATTAATTCTGATTTGCATGTTCAGATGAGTCTGAGAGCTGCCCTGGCAGCCAGGAGGGAATTCAGATGCGGGAAGGTGGAGCTTGGCGTGCCCAGTGGAGGAGAATCGGCTTCCCTAGGATCCTCCACTGCCTTTGGCAAGTCAATTCTTTGGCTTACTGGAGTATGAAAACCCAGGCAATGGGGAATTGAAACCCAAGGAGGGGAACTGTCTTGCCCAAACTAACAAGGCAAGTTTGTGACAGGAAATATTACATAGTGGTTAATCACAGGGGCTCAGGGACCCTTAGACTACCAAGATTCTAATCCCACTGCTTACCTGTTACGTGACCCTGTCAAGTTGTTTAATCTCTCAAAGCTTTGGTTTCCTCATCTATAAAATGGGAGTAAATAATAGTATCCACCTCACAGGGTTGTTGCACACATTCAATTCAATGTGCCTGGTGGTTATAAGCATGGTAGAAATGGTGCTTGCTCTTGTGGCCCTTAGTATCAAAATTGTTCTCTTTCTCTTCCTCCTCCTCCTTCTCATCTTTAATGGTGGAACTATGAAGAGAACCTAGATTTCCTTTATTAGCACACTTTATGTTTTGCGAGCCTTAGTTCCTGCCCCTGCTAAATACCCTGAGATACTATTGCCAAGTACCCACACTGATAATTGTAATAATAGAATCATATACTCAGTGGGCACTCCTCCACAGGTACTTTGCTTAGCACCTAATGGATATTTAGGCTCTGAGAGGTGATGACCCACAAGGGTTCGGGACTCTGATGTTGAGGGTGGAGAGGAGGCTTTGTCTCATGGAAGGGGACTTCCTCAGAGGGTCTGAAAGGCGGAGGCTATAGAGCCTGGAGCATGACCAGAGCAAGACACACCCTCCCTTCAGCCTGACTGCAGTGAGGGCTGCTCAGATCATTCAAGGGCTCAGCACCAGTCTGTCTGTCAGTCTGCAAGCCTGAGACCCACTAACGCTCAATGAGGAGAATGGAAGCCACCGACAGACCCCCGGTATGCATCCTGAAAAGGAGTATGTGTCCTTACTGCTTCTACCCTCTGAATGGAAAAAGGGTCTCACGGAGGAAGGGCTTGGTGTTGGACAAGTGGGTGGAAACTCTAGAGACAGATTTTAGCTCACTTAATTCTGTAGAATTACTCTCTACAAAGATAGAATGGACTTCATTGAGATATATTTGCAGACACTGATAGATTTTCAGTACGTGTCCCTGGCATGTTGCAAAGAGCTTGGACAGGATGATGCTTGAGGTACAGAGATCCTTGAAAGTCTCTGTCCCAAGTCTCCAGGCTAAATGATGAGGCCCTCTTGCCTTCAGAAGGCACAGAACTAGGCCCTCTCCCCACACCTTACAAGATTCAGGAAACTCCAGGCTCAGGGAGCTGAATGGCCCCTATAGCCCTGACAAAATCAACCCCTTTTTCTGTATCATTGACCTTTAACTGGAAGGACCTTCACAGAGGTGATAGGCTCAGCCCCTTTGGACCTCATTCCCAAAGGAAGCATAATGCAAGGGAAAGAATACTGGGCTTTGAGTCAGACATCCTCCATTCAAATCCCAACCCTACCACTCATGTTTTATAATTTTGGGGAATGTTCTAAACCTCTCTGCACCTCAGATTTCTGGGGTCCTATTACCCACTCGCTGCATCATGCATAGTAGAGATAATGCATGTGTGGTGACTGGCACAGTAAAGGTGAATTCTGTAATGTGTGCATTATAGATGCATATTTATGAGGAGGTGGTTCAGACCAAATTAGGGAACACAGGGGAAAGCATAAATGTCACTCTCCTTTCCCCAAGCCCTTTTGGTGAGTCAAGGGGTTCTGTGTCCTCTGATGTGTCACTCCAACTAATATCTTTCATCAAGAAGTCCCTATTTTTGTTGCTCTCAAAGGGAGGCCAAACTGGGACTATGATGCTGACAGAGGATTTGGATACATGCAAAGGGAAAAGAGCCTTCCAAACAGTGGGACATTGCCTGCTGGTTCATGTATGGGGACATTGTAAGCATCTGTTGGAAGACCTCATGTCTCTGAATGAAGTGTTTAGAAGTAGAAAGAGAACCAAAAAAAAAAAAAAAAAGGTTCCTGCCCTTTACAACCCAACTACTCTGCCTCAACATCCTTATCTCTAAAACAGGGACAATAAATTCTTCTAAGGATTTTGGTCTCTAGGAGATCAACTAGTGGACATATCTAGCCTAATGCTTACTTGGCAGTCAGTATATGCTAGTGAATCTGAACCTGGATAGTTAAACTTTCCGGGTAGCCAGGGGCTAACCCTTTAAATATTCAAATCTTTAAACAATTATTTAACTACAGATCTTTGTACCTTTCTTCACCAGAGAAAACAGGACAATTTAACCTTGTCTTGGGGACTTGAAGTCATTCATTAGGAACACCAACCAGTGCTCAGATATGCCTCTGGGAAAATGGGTGGGACTGTTTGCCTCCATGATTAATGGAGCCAGAAGAAACTTCTACGTCATCATGACTGTTGATGCATCTGTGAATAGTAGCTTTCTTTGTGGTTTTAGTTGACTGCCTCTCCTCTTCTTTAGCTTGAGAAAAGAACTCAATGCCAGACAGAGGGCTCCCTGTGGATAAAGTACATGGGTTTGTGACAGCTTTTTTGGCTAGTTCCCATCTAGATTGCTTTCCCCCCCATACCTGGATCTGCTCTGTATGCACCCAGTTTAAGTTATATTGTCCAAGTGGAAAACAAACTGTGGAGTCTTACACTGCTTGGGTACAGCTTGTCTCAGAAGCACAGGGACAGTTGTGGAGCAATGCGAACTTCTTGACTTTTTATTTTAGCCACAGTAGTGTCAGGAGTTGGGCTTTGGTAGCCATACCCACGCACACAATTTGGTATGGCTGAAATACAGCTAGATTCAGAGGTTACTATAATTTGGTTGACTTACCTATGGCTGATACTCCTACTTCTAGAAGAAGGTTGTTTGGAAATCCCCGATCTGAAAATTCCTAAGCTACTGGGCTTGTGAAATCAGGGGGTAAATCCATCCTCCATTAGCCTCTGGGAAGTCCTATTCATCTGTAAATACAAAGCTCAGGCAAAACTCATGGGTACATGACAGCTTGACTTACAAATTTGGGTTAGAATAGAAACGGGGTCACAGATCTTTAAATCCAGAGTTGCTGAATCCTGAGCCTTCCAAAGTCATGGTCCTTTGCTCTCCTGTTGTATCATTTCCAATCCAGAGGAACGGTGTCTGGTTTTGAGATATTTCCTGCCATCGAGTGCTAGGATTCTCAGACACTGAGGCCTAGACATATAGAAGTATGTGCACGCATGTGTTTTTCAGAGCACACACACGGGTGCACGCACACAGACCCTAGACGAAATCCAGCTGCCATGAGCTCAGTACATATTGACACACCAAGTCGCCCAGATGTAGCTTCTTCCTTTCTTTGCCTGGCGAACTTCTTATCTTGAAGCCTGGTTTAAGTTCCTCTTCTTCTGGAAAGTCTTCCCTAATTTCTCTTAATTTGTCTTCTGTGCCTCTGCTGTTTGCACCCAAAATACCCTTTCCTTTTCCCGTCTTAGCACTTAACATATTTTATTGTGATTGGATATTAATTGATGTAAAGAGTCCCCCACCAGACCATAGTTCCCTGACTAAAGATGCTTTTGAAAGATTTTATAACCACTGTAACTTTACATTGTCTAGTTTAATAGGTGCTCAATAAAAAAAACCATTGAATGGATACAAGGAACAGTCATACAAACCCAAACAAACTCACAAAATCATCCCAGTATATACATTCTCAAAGATATAAATGTGTACACAAATATGACATATGCACAGAGAAACAAGTTTATGCACTGTTACACCTCTCCTCATCCCCACCCACAGATCCATGTGCATAAGGCGGACACACACTCCCCCAGGCACAGAGATGCAAACATACGGAACAGGCCCACCTGGGTACTATTATGCCAACCAGCAATACACACAGACACACACACACGCACACACACACACCTCAAGGAGGATATTTTCCTTGCACTTGTATTCACAACCTGTGCATGCAAATTGGATTTTCAGAGCGTTCTAATCCTTTGTTGACATTTATGAAGACAAAACAGAGGTGGTCAGACACAGCCTTTTGGCTGGGCGGATGCGTCTTTGCTGCGATGTAATGTCAGAAACTGTTGATGCAGAATTAATGCTCACTTTTACGAGTTTATCTTATGTCATAGAGCTGAAAAAAACCTCGGTGTAAATATTCATCATACGGCTTAATTGGTTTGATGTACCGTAGCAACAAGCACAGCGCCAGACGTTTGCTATGGAGGCCTCCGCGTTGTTTCAAAGTCTTTATTATTATGACAGCAAAGTCTTGTTCATTAAAGTTTCACAATCCATTTTCATTAGGTTGAAGCTGAGTCTGTAAATGAACAGTTGCTCTGAAAAATCAAGCCCTCACAGTTCTCGCTGGGGAGGCAGTGCGTCTGTATTAATTATCAGGACGCTGGTGTCGATCGACGATGTTAATTGCACTGATGGCTCGTTATTTGGGGAATTGCCATGCATTTCATGCAGGGATAATAAAAATGAATTTTTAAACAAAGAGACTTAAAATAATATCGAATCTGCAGAGAATACTAACATCAAAGGCGTATCTCAAAGCTTTGAATTTTATCTTTGTGGTCCAAAATGTTAAAGAGGCGCCCGCAATGCAGTTGGTTTCCAGTTCGCAGTGAAGGAAAACAAAACAAGAGTTAATTAACTGTTATTACAAACCTTTTCAACTTTAATTTGACTTTCAAATATTAGCATTTATCTATGAACTGTGCTTCTGGGTTTGACAAATTAGTTTTCACAGAACAAGTTTAATTAGGCGTCATTGTGCTTTTATGTCAGTTTTCAGAGCTCCAGACAATGAATGGATTAACTTATTAAAAGTCATCTGTTTAAAAGACTTTGTCGAATGGCAAATGGGTGGGCAAAGTTGCTTGGCTTTGCAGGGAGATGGGGAAAATGATATTGCTGGTTGGGTGTCAGGGGGCTTGTACATCAGATGAAAAGAGAATTGGCATCCCTACCAGCTGAAGCCTGCTTTATGGGCACCTCCAACCTTCTTGCCTCCTCAGGAAGTGAGGGATCTGCATTCATGTACCAACACAGTGCCTAGGAAAATTGAGTCGAAGAAGGCACTATCCCTTTCACAGAGGAAGGGAATGACACAGAGTCCTTACCATAGAATTTAGGGTCTGTGCCCATGGCAATCTGCAATTGACGATGCATTATATTTCATGACTCTCTAATTCAGAGGTCAGCAAACTTTCTGTGAGAGACATACAGTGTTGTGTTATACATACAGAGCTCAACTCTACCATTGTCGTATGAAAACAGTCAGAGACAATAGGTAAACAAACGGGAATTGCTGTGTTCCAATAAAACTTTGTGTACAAAAACGGGAGATGGGAGGCATCCTTGGCCTGGGGATGTGGTTTGCCAACACCTGCTACCTGCTACCTGCTGTAGCTGAATGTCATGTGTTGGTCTGGCTGTACCAACAAGAATACATTCAGCAAAAGCAAGTCTCCTCTCTACCAATAAGAGCATTATATTTAAAACAGCATCCCTCACCCTGTCTCACTGTCTCTTTGCCAGGCTCTGTTTTCTTCTTAGCATGTGTATCATGTGGTGTACTATGTATTTAATTGTATTTTGTTTGTATCTCTCAACTAGAGTGTAAGCCCCAAGAAAGCAGGGTCTTGGTCCATGGTGATTTCTGTAGTATATCAAGCACCTGACACAGCATCTGCACAGAATAGGTACCCAGTAGTCCATCAGATATCTATGTTCCAGGCACTGGGAGGGGAGGTAATGTTTGCCCTGGAGAGGCTTACCATCCAGTCCAGTTGTACCATAAGTGGTCACAGCAGAGTGTGCTAAAAGCTAGAACAGACAATGACCTTGAACGCCAAGTTAAGGATGTCGGTTGTTATTCCATGGGTGATGGTGTTGCCAAGGAGGCCTCCCAGACAGGGGAGGAGCAGGGCTGTGTTTATGCATAAATATCTCTGCTTACTTCCCCCAGGGTCTATAAGGGGCTAAGAGAAGGTGTTCTTACCCAGCAGAGAGCTGGGTGGCTCTCCTCTTCCCAGGGTGGCCTGTTAGGGCAGAGCAAGCTGTGTCCTTGAAGATTGCCCTCCGGCTGTGCTCACTGTTGCCACCTGAGGATTACACACACCAGCCTGGGATGCCCAGGGCCAGGACTAGGAGGAGGCCAGGGAAGAAACCAGCATACGTTACTGAAGAAGGTACTCCCTTAGGTGCTGACCCTGCACCTGCACAAACCCAAGAGAGAGCACTTTCCTATATGTTGTGCTTTGGGCTCCTTGCCTGCCTTGATCTAGTCCCAGCCCTGGGATGCATCTGGTCTGGAAGGAGAATGGGCTATTTGGCCAGGGCACTGTCCAGAATGGAGAAGTAGAGGCATAGAAGGGAACCTGGACTTTCCTGAGTTTGATCCATGGAAAGAAGAATAGGCCCAGATAGTGGGGCTCTTAAGGAAGGAGAAGGGAAAGGAGGTAGATTTCAGGGGTCCAGGGCCATTGCTGCTTCCCCATATCTAGATTCTGCTTCTCCAATTTCCCGCTTGTCTGTGCTCAGAGCTTGGCTTTGGCTTAGCTGGATGCCCACCCTTGACTCCCTTGGGATGGACCATCATCCTCAGGTCATGCCCCCTGCAGATGGCTGCCCACCTGCCTTTCCCTGTAGGCTGGATTCCCTCCCCAGGGCCATGTTTCCCTGTAGGAGCTGTCCTGCTTATGGGTTCCTTTAATGTCTGGACACTCCTGAGTCTTTCAGACCCTGAATCTTACCAGCCTTAGTGCCCAAGATTAATCTACAGTTCTCTGCAGAACTCACCAGCCCTAGGAGGTTGCTATTAGTGTTATGCTCTGGTGTTACACTCTGAGCAGGAGAATTATAGTTTGGCCATAACACAACAGGGAAAGGGGGCCATTGGATAGTATCTTATGGATGGAATGAAAATACCAAATCTATGGTCAGGCAGTTGGTAACTGTGCTTCAGATGAGCAGGATGGCTTTCCTTCAGAATCCCAATGTTTAAGATTGCTTCAGATACATCTCTTATTGCCACTACCCAAGAGGTATCTCAGCAAGAAGAAAAACAAAATATTATCATTTTATCCTCACGGTAATCTTTTGAAGAGAGATTTATCATTCCCATTTCACAGATGTGAAAACTTTGGTTTGGAGAGGTGAAACAACTTGGATCAAAGAGCCAGTAAGCTATCAGTCAGATCCCAAGACCATGCTCACACGTGGCTTCCCATGCAGACCATACCCTGAAATACATGCTGGGAGTGATTTGAGCCCAAAGCCCTCTAGGGGAGCCAAGAACATTGGGCACCCTCTTCTCATTGCCCTATCATTCCCTGGAAAGACAACGATGGCTGGGTGCATACTGCAAATGACATCCAGCTTCTCACTGCCAGATCCCGGAGCATAAGCACTTGTTGTTCATTTCTATAAATGTTAACGTATCAGGATGTATTTTGACACGCTACTAAGATAAGTGCTAGAACTGACAATAATAATGTATAATTTATGTCTCTCATATTACCTTCCCATCACTGTGCTTACATTATTACATAAATTAGTTTAATGTATCTGACATTCATCAGATAATTTAAGCATTTGTTCTTTTGTCTCTGTCTCCTGCTTGCAAGCTTCTAGGTGGAGATCATGGCACCATTGTGGCACTGATTTGCGGGAATGCTGGCAAAGTTATGGAAGACTTTTTGACATTCATGGAGGAGATTTACTTTTTGTGTGAGTAACTGAGCCATAGGGTACAGACAGCTGTGGAAGAAACACTTGCCTCTGAGGTAGCTGTAAAAATGGCCACGATTCTTCCCATCCCAGTACGTACCCACCCATGCAATGTGACATTGGAGCCTCTCTCGTGCAGAGGTGAAGTCTATTTCTCTACCCTTTGAATCTGGGATTGACCATGTGTCTGGCTTTGGCCACATAGGCAGTACCAAACTTGTGCACAGTGACTTGCCCTCTTACTACCTTTGGAAATGTGCACTTACTGCCATGTATATGAGCCCCAAATAGCCTGTGAGAAGATGAGACCAGTGGCCCAGTTACATTCTTTCCCCTACTGATATACAGCCAATTGCCAGACATATTAGTGAGGCCATTCACTGCTCGCTGACTACAGCTGCATGGATGAGCCCCATGGAGTCCCTGGAAGGACCATCCAGCAGATCCCAGCCTAAGTGCTGACCCATGGAATTTTGAGCTAAAGGCATGGCTGCTATTTTAAGACAATATGTTTGTGGTGATATGTTACACAACAAAAAATGACAGATAGAAGGCTGACGTTGATTGATAGGGAAGTCCTACTCACAGATGTTGGAGAAAAGGAGGGTTTTCTTGAGTTCCTGCTGTACCTCCAGCCTAGACCAGGCACTTATGTATATATTCTCTCCTTTGGTCCTCATGCTGGGTATATGTTATTTCCACTGTGAAGTTGACATTGTTATTATCCTCATTCTATAGCCAAGGAGACTTGAGATTCAGAGTATTTAGGTTCCTTTCCCAAGATCATAAACCCAAAGAGTGGTAAAGCCTGGATTCCAACTCAGGTCTGTCTGCACAAACATCCTAACCTTGATTGTTTATTGGGGTCTTCAGAAGGAAGAGAAAATTTTGAAGCAATTAATTCTGAATTTGCACCCTTGCCCTGGTGAGGAGCATCCGTACAATTCCAAGGGTTCATATGATGATAGTCTGAGGAACATCAGTACGATGTTGTCATTTGCAAGGCTTCTTCACTTGTATTATCTCAGTAATTAATTAACCTAGCCTTGTGGAATCAGGTTTGAGGTCTTTAATTTTTCTTACCCAAAAAAGGCAAATAGTTTTAGGGATATTAATGAATTTGCCCCAAATAACCAGAGGACCAAGACATGAACTCAGAACTCCTAAATCCAAACCCTATGCCTGCTTTCCTAAGCCAAGCCATGTCTCTTTCTAGTTTTTCTAGAGGAATCTCAGGCTGGATGCTTTACCCTCCAGTGATATTGTCATTGGCAGAAATGAAAACAATAGATTCAGATGTATTACCTGAGTGCAGGTCTCTGCACTTGGCCCTGGAAGATTGCAGAGGCAAATATGGCTGAGGTCCTGTTCCTTGCTCTCCAGCTGGGAAGACAGCACTCCACAGTATGTGATATTTGGGTCTGTTGTGTGGTCGAGTGTCATCACATGATATGGTATATTGGTGCCTCCTTTTCAAGTGATGCTAACACATGTCCACTTAAATAAATCAACATGTCCATTCTCACACTCAAGGCCTGTGACCCTTGGGTGCCCCATGGGGCCCCTGCAAAGTGCATCACTCTGTTTTCATGTTCACAAGTGTTAGGAGGCAAAGATTTAAAACTGAAATGTCCCATATTGGCAAAGGTCTGGAGAAGCTCATAGAACTGGTAAATTGATATACATTTTTCTGGAGGGCAGTTTGGATTAGGTATTGAAACCAACAAATATTCATACATTTGGCCCTCAGATTCTGGGAATTTATCTAAAAGGTGAAAGATTTATTCGATCTGAAGAGAAACCAGAGTATCTGGGAATTTATTCTAAAGAAATTACCTACCATAAAGATATGCAAAGATTCAGCTACAATGTTTTAATGATGATAACATTTAATTGAAAAGAACCTAAATATACAATAACAGTTATTGGCTAAATGAAATATAATACATCCGCACACTGCACTGTTAACAAGTAAGTTTAAATGAGATGTGGTAGATGAATAACATGAGATCTTGTGGAGGAAAAGGAAGATAATAAAACAGATTGTAATGCACTATGAATTCACCATGTAAACAGAGTTCTACGGAAAAATCCTGCAAGGTTATACAGTCACTCCCCTTATCCACAGTTCCGCTTTTCTTGGGTGTCAGTTACGTGTGGCCAATGTGGGTCCCAGACCAGATGATCCTCCTTCTGACCAATAGTCGGGATGTCAATTGTCATCTAATGTTATGTCACAGTGCCTACATCATTCACCTCATTTCATCTCAATCATATAGGCATTTTATCCTCTCCTATCATCATAAGAAGGGTAAGAACAATATAGTAAGATATGCTGAGAAAGAGACCCCATTCACGTAACTTATTAGAGTATATTGCTGTAATTGTTCTATCTTATTATTATTTGTTGTTGTGAATCTCTGACTGTGCCTAATTTATAAATTAAATATTATCTGGGGCACCTGGGTGGCTCAGTCCGTTAAGCGTCTGACTTCGGCTCAGGTCATGATCTCATGGTTCATGAGTTCCAGCCCCGCATTGGGCTCTGTGCTGAGAGCTCAAATGGAGCCTGCTTCTGAGTCCATGTCTCCCTCTCTCTCTGCCCCTCCCCCGCTCGTGCTCTGTCTCTCTCTCTCTTAAAAATAAGTGAACATTTAAAAAACATTATCGTAAGTATGTATGTAGAGGAAAAACTTTGATTGTATAGGGTTTGGTACTATCTGTGGTTTCAGGGCATCTACTGTGAGTCCCAGAGTACAAATAAAGGGACTTCTGGATCGCAAAGTATTAACAATGTCTATTTCTGGGGGGTAGACTAGGAAATTAGGAGTATTTCTTATTTTTTCTGTATGTTTATTTGTATTTTTTTCCATTTTCTTCATTGGTGGCTTAAGGCTCTTGTGGTGAAAAAGAAAATAAAAGAGAATAAAAGTCTTAATAAAACAGCAATCAGAAGTGTAAATAACATTTTCATAGTATCTGTTTATGAAAACCTGGAAATCTGAGTAGCACCCATGTGCTAGCTTTGAATTTGATAGAAAAGAAGATACACAAGAAGTGAGGGATGAGAGAAATGCTATCAAGATTTGGGTACCAATATACCATTTGTTCTGCCCGCTTCCCAAAGCTTTGTGGAATTCTTACAGAGCTCATGTTTTATTTTGATTGAAAACATGTCTAGTACAAGGAGGGTAGGCTTTGGTGTCAGCCAGATATGGGCTCAGATCCAATTGTTTTATGACCTGAATGATACTGGACAAGTCACATAGCTTCTCTAAGTGTCCATTTCTTTTATCTGCAAAGTGTGAGCACACAATCTAGAGTTCCAGGTTTGTTGAGAGAATTAGATACGCTTTGTGTAAAAAGCCACGCATAGTACCTGACATATAGTAGGTGTTCAATAAATTGTTATTATTAAAGTGTGTTTGTTATGGTGTTATTTTGATAAAGGAACCATACAGTATGGACATTATGTCCATTTTTTTCTTGTGGGCAAACTGAATCAGCAACAACAACGTACTTTTGCAGGGTCCCAAATGGGAAGTGCTGGTTGCCTGTTGAACCCAGGACTCCTCTCCTCCATGGCACTGGGTTTTTTTTCCTTTTTTTTCATCACATGTTTCACCCATCTCCCTACTTACTGCCCCTCTTTCTTTTCCATCACTTATTACACAGCAGTAGCATTTTAAACAGGCTCCTACATTTCTCCCCAAGGCTCAACCGAAAGCATCTCCACTCTTGGGCAAAAGTGCATTTCCTCTGATAGGCAGGTCAGCATTATCATCTTGCATGTGCAGCACTGTGCATCATTCGCCCTCATTAGGACGTGGCTTAGCTTAGAATGAGGCTTGGTGTGAGCTTTGCACACCTGTGCTGATGGCAGATGTTGGTAATTGATCATGATACCCTTTCCTACTGAGCCTGGGCACGGACGTGGGGAGTCTTCTCAATATGGTGTTTTGTTCAGCTCTTGCCAATTGATCAGAGGTTGCAAACAAGATGAAACCCACTTGCCTTTTTTGGATAAAAACTGGGCGAGGAAGGGGAGGCAGGGGCCGTGGCTTCACCTGTTTTTGCCTCCTAATTTGCTTCTGGGAGATTAGGAGAAGAGGTCTTCCCTGTGTTTTCTGCATTTACTCAGTGAAGTCTTAGGGTTAGAGCAGGGCTGGTGATAGCTTTCCTTTCATGAGTCTACCTTGATGAATTAGTATCTCGGCAAAGAGTATTTTGCGCAAAAGTATTCTGAGGCTGCATTTGGACTTGGCTAATGTGGTGCTGTGGCGGGCTAGTGATGTCTCCCATGGCATGGATGGGCTTGGGCAACGGTAAGTGTGCCAGGTGTTTGTTATTCCTAGATTGGATGGTTTCTAGTAGCTCTAAATTTCTACTTTTCTAGAAAACTGAGGGCCAAAGGGGAAAGTGGCTGGTCCAAATGAATTTGTGGCAAAGCCAGTCCTGTGCCCTGGGGTTTAGCTCCCTGTCTGGGACTTTCTTACGAAGACTCAAATCCGACATCAGGTCTGGGCCGCATGAGTGTTCCTCAAAAGGAAATCCAAGGTCTCCGTGAATGGGCAATGTCAGTCCTTCCTTGCCTTGGACTGAGCCTAGCTGTCCCTGGAGGGGTGTCTGCTCTGCCTGATAGCCCTGACTTTAGCAGTGATCTCTGGCACTGGGGGCCCTGCTGCTCTTCCATGCTTCCCAGTATTTCTCTCTGGGTCCTTCCTAAAAGGCTTGGGGAAGGAAGTGATTAGATTCCAAGCCTTTCTCCTGGGATGGAGTTGGGGGGCATTTCCCAGAGTGGGGCTTTGGCTAGGCAGGAGGCTCAGCTGAGAGCTACAGGGAAGCAGCAGGGGTTCCTTAAATATGCAGACGGAGCAGCTGCCTTTGATCTCTCCATCGGCAGAGGCAGCCACTCCCTGCTGAGCTGGAGTGTGCATGTGGGCCTGAGGGTGGCATGTGGGTTTGGGTTAACATGTAAATGAGAGCAGACTGGACCCCAACAGGTGCATGGCCCATGTATGTGTGCACACACAGGTACCGCTACAGGTTCATGTGTGTTCATATGTCTGCATATGTGTGCCCACATGGGAGTTATTAAGTGCGTGTGCATGTGTGTGCCATGTGTTTTTGTTGGGCTGAGCCCATGTCTACACATAAGTTCACCCAAGATATCTTTATAACGCAGTGATGTTATCTGCCCAGCAATCCCCATTGGGGACAATTTATTTACAGCATTCCTCCTTATTCACAGTATTACTGCTGGAGCCACCACGGTGGCACAACCCTGTGTTGCCTCCTGGCTCAATTTGTCAAGGGATGAGTCAATTCTACTCGCCGGGTCACAGATGGTCAGGAGACGGTGTGGTAGATTGGGTTACTGTTTAAGACATTCATGTCTCCTTTCTCCCTCCCGATGTCAGAAATGGCTGAATGACTTCTTTTGGCCAATGGCATAAGATCTCAGGTGACCCATACAAACACTTGGACAGACGTTCTGAGAGACTCTGCATGGTTTGCTACCTCTTTCCCTCAGCCACATGACATTCAGATAAAGGCTGTTTTGTCATCCTGAGTCTCAGAAAGGAAATGCCATGGAGCAGAGCCAGAGCCAACCCATGATAAACATATAACATAAGTAAGAGATAAACCTTCTGGGAGTAAACCATGGAGATTTTCGGGGTTTGTTTTGTTTTGTTGTGCTTGTTACCACAGCATAACCTATCGTATGCTAACTCAAACAAAGGGGCCTGGGATCGATTGTCACATCCCTTGGACTTTTGGTCTTGGAACCAGAAAACACTTGTAGTCATTGCTATCTACTGTGATCTGTGGCCCGAGACTGAAAATATGTACCCCGTTTCCCATACATGGAGAAAAGTCTTATGTCCCATATTTGGCTACATATAAGCTTTTTGTGAGAAGCCAGCACAGAGAGAAATAGTCCAGGGAAATAGAGCCCAAAGTAGGTGATGAACTTGGAGAAGTCTGTGGTTCTGAGTTTTAGTTGTTCTTGAGGCCCAGGTGTATTCTTTAAGTAATAAAATCCCCTTTCAATTAAAGCCAGTGTGAGTTGGGTTTCTGTCCCTTGCACCAAGATGCTAATGTAATATGCATGTTTTCTTATGACTATATACATGTGCATATTACACTATGTGTTTGCACGTGTATTTGTGTGCATTCATATGTGTGTCAATGTTTGTGGAAGGCGTGTGTCTATGTATCTTTGTGTGGCCCAGTAACCATAAACAGCCATATGTTTGTGGCATACAAGTATGTGCATAGATTTGCTAACACACAGTAGGTGTCAAATAAATGTTTTCTGAATAAGTATGTTGCATTATAACAGAAGGATGTGCCTGTTGCACAACCAGTGACTTAGAAGGAACAATGTGGGGAGGAGGGGTTGGTATGAGTGGCAATGCTCTGTGGGGACATCCTGGCTGTACTTGGACTCTGGGCAGGAACTACTGTCATACTTTTATTCCTCTCCAAAGGATTTACACATTGATGTCATAGATTGCTCCTTGGGCTTCTATCTGGCTGGGCTTTATCCAATCTTCATCCTTTGGCAGGAAAAAAAATTAGCTCAGGCCCACCCAGCCAGTCTCTAGTGGTGCTGTGATAGCCACTATGGAGGCCCAGGAAAGGCCATGGTTTCAGGATGCATTTCTGGAAGATCACTTAGGTCTAGAATCAGGAGGACTGATGTCACTCCCAGCCATCTGCTGAAGCTCAGGGTCAGGTGTTTATTGCTTTAAGAAAGAATTTTAATCAACAGACTTTCTTTTTTTTAAATTTTTAAAAATGTTTTTATTTATTTCTGAGAGAGAGAGAGAGAGAGAGCAGGGGAGGGTCAGAGAGAGAGGGGGAGACAGAATCTGAAGCAGGCTCCAGGCTCTGAGCTAGCTGTCAGCACAGAGCCCGACACGGGGCTCGAACCCACAAACCGCGAGATCATGACCTGAGCCAAAGTCAGACATTTACCCAAATGAGCCATCCAGGCGCCCCTCAACAAACTCTCTGCATTTGATTTTGGCAGTTTTATGATCAGGTGGTGTGACAGAGACTTGGGACTTCATTTTTGCTATTTTCACTTTATTGTCATGTGTTAGCTAAGTATTTTGAATTGGTGAGGTGGAAAGATTGAAGAGACAGCAGTGAAGGGCAGCGGAGCTGAGACAGCAATATTGCTACAAAGAAGGGAAGCATCACACCTGGGGGCTCTCTGAGTGAGAGCCTGGGGCTTAAAGGAATTTTAAAGATGAGCTGGTTCAACCCCACCCCTGTGCTCAAATTCTCTGGGTAAATATTCATTGTAATGACTATAATAATAGCCACTTTATGTTAAGCACCTATTAGCCTTACAGGAAGTTGTTCTAGTCAGGCTTGATAGGGTGCAGGGAATAGAGACCCACCCAAGATAGCTCTCCTCTCCTCCCTTTCCCTTCGTTCATTCCATCTTTTCTTCCTTCTTTCCTTCCTTGCTTCCTCCCCTTCCTCCCCCCTCCTTCATCCTTTTCTCCTTCCTTTTGTATCCTTCCTTTTTGTCCCTCCCTCCTCTTCCTCCTTCCCTCTTTCCCCCCTCCCTCCTCACTTCTAACTATAAGGAGTTCTTTATTTTACTGATCCTCGCCAACCTGCATCTTTTGTTCTTTGTTGGTCTCTTGGCTCAATATAAAACATACCCAAACCTTCTTCTGTGGGACTGTTCTCCAGAGATGTGAAGTCAGGTGTTGTGGCCCCCAGAGTGGCATCTTCTCAGACCCTTTAGCTTTGACTCTGTGTTGTCCCAAGCCCTATCCCTATCCTGTCTTCCAAATCAAGCCTGTTGAGTTCTCTCTTCAACTATGGCTTCTGGTTCTTGACTCTTTTCTCCTTACTGGGGTATAATGAGTTTGGCAGCAACCCAAACATGAAAACACCCTTCAAGAAAGACTTGTTACGTCCCAGTTGTCCTGAAGTGCCTCATACCTCAGTAGGACCTTTGTGAAGTCACTGGAGGCTTCGAATCCAGTTAAGATGACCAAGTATCATTTGTCCTGGAAAGTTTGGTGCAGCTCAATTAATTTGGCAAACATTTATATGGCTTTTTGTAGCCAAGCAGACTTAAATTTGGCCCTGGGTCCATCACTTTTTAGTTACCTGATTTAGTAGCAAGGAGTGATCACTCTGAGCACCAGTTTTTCTCATTTGATTTACAAAGGACAGTCATATCTGACTCATGGGTTTTCCATGAGGATTCAATGAAACACATGTGTGAAACCCTTAGAACAATGCTTCATCCAACCAACCATTCATTCATCCATTCATCTCTTCTATGTGCTAAGAGCCTGGGAGTTCACTCGGGGGCAGACAGAGTTCTTGTCTTCCCAGAATTTAGAGTGGCACATATTTGCCATGCACTCAGCAGATATTCTCCTGCTGACCTCTCACATGTGTCTGCATGCACAAGGGACAGTGCTGGGCAATTGGGTGTGGGCAGAGATACAAAAATAAGTAAAACAGGGCAACTTCTTTCAAGGAACTGAGGTTTCAGGAGCAGCACTATGTTATTGTGGGGTTGGGGAGGGCTGACTAAAGACTTAAAGCTCAAGAAACTAAAAACCCGGCTTTCTTAGTTACTGGAAAGCTAGTAGAAGACAATGGTCCAAACTGGAGCAGAGGTAGCCTATAGTCATAGAAGTCCAGTTTCTCAGAGAGTCCAGCAGGGAGAGAAACTGGATCAGGAAGAATGGATAGTTCTTGTCAGCCCAGACTGGGAAGTATGGGGAGGAGAGTTTCATCAAGTCTGTTCCTGAGTGTCTCCCTCTGGTTCATGCATTCATTAATTCATAAACATTCATTGATAGACTGCTAGGTGCCAGGCATATGTAATGTGTTGGTATAGATCTTTTCCCTTGTGCTCTCCCATGGGGAGGTAATTTGCTGTAACAACCCAACGTATTGAATGTAAGATGGGGAGGGGTGTCACATCATCTTCCTAAGTTATGGGGCTATAGGGAAGGACAATCCTTTTCCAACAAGAACCAGTGGTTCTCAACTGGGAGAATTTGACTCCCCAGGACATTTGACAAGGTCTGGAGACAGACTTGGTTGTCACATAGGTGGTGGTTTGCCATTGACCTCTAGAAAAGAGGCTGGAAATACCACTAAATGTTTTACAATGTAAAAGACAGCACACACACACCCCAGCAAAGAATAATGGGGCTCAAGATATTACATATGCTGCTTTTGAGAAACCCTGACCTAGAGGGATTATAGAAACTTTCTCAAAAGAATATATACTGAGTTATGTCTGTAAGGATGAGAAATTTACTGAATAAAGAATGTACCTGAGGCAGACTCTCCAAAAAGAGAGACAGTATATTCAAATACTTGGAAATGGGGTGAGTGCAAGAAAGCAAAAACAGGAGCTGGGGTAGAAGGGAAAGGAGGCTTCTGTGAAGTTAACTGTGGTGGGAACACAAGGTTTTGGGCAGGAAAGGATAAGAGGAGAGGACAGTTCAGTAGTAATCCATGGTCTGAGAGGAATCTTTCACTCTCTGAATAAAGGCTGGGGCATGTGGTTTGACCTCTGACACAATAGCATTTTCAGGATACTTTTATTGTTTGTGGAATGGGTTGCATGCCATCCAGGAATTTAGAGGTCATATCTTTAAGTCATAGCCCATAGCTTCCAGTGGGGCCCTATAGGGCATAGAGGAAGCCTTGGTATGAACATCCTTGGCATCAACACTACTCTTTTCACTGTAGCCTGAGCATTGTCTGGAGGCTTGAGAATTTCTCTAGGGTAGGGCTGAATATCACTTCCTTAACAAAGGTGGCTGGGAGCTTCCCTTTCTGTTTAGTAGCTATGGACAAAAACCTTCTGGGAATGCTTCAAAATGGATCCAGAAGCAGCCAGTTCTTAGAAGACACCTGAGGAGTGTAGGGAATGAGATCTCTGAAGGTGGTCAGGTAAAGGGGGCCCATTTGGACCCCATGGTTTGGGGGTGCCTAGGGAATCCTTTGCTGACGGTGCTGGTCTAGCATGACAGGAGTCACTTGAAATGGGATCCCAGGTGCCTTCACTGAGTCAGATGAGACAAGAGCTGCCTCACAATCCTAGATGGAGACATCCAGTTCTCTTAGGGAGCATCCTGTCATCTGGGGCTGCAGGAGCAGAAGATCATAGAGAATGGAATGACATGGGGTCAAACCACTCCATCTGTGTCCCCTCTCCCTCTGTTTCCCTTTTCTGTCTCCGACTGTGACCTTTTGTCCCTGTTTTTTCCTCCCCTCTCACCTTCATCTTCTTTCTTAGTTGAAGGTGACCTGAAGCCAGGTCATGAATGTCAAGTTAAAGAACTGGATTTCATGCTAAATGTATTCAGCAGTACACTTGGCAAATATCCACCAATTTTTAGTTCCCATCATAGTGAATTACACATATTAAATGCTCAAGAACTATTTGTTAAGTGAGCATATAGATGTATGAATTTAAATTTCGTGTCCTTGGAGAAGCCCCTTTCAGACCATCTTATGGACTGAAGTCCTCCATTCCAACTCAATCTCTACCTCTTCCCTCATTTCATTTCCTTCAAAATACTTAGAAGTATCTGAAATTGTATTAAGATATTTTTTTGTTTGCATGTCTGTGTCTCCTACTAGAATACAAGCTCTGGGAAACTGGGAAATTTGTGTGGTTCACCTGGTCTCCCCCATGTCTATAAGAATGTCAGGTCCAGCAGGTACTCTCAAATATTTACTGGAAAAAGAGGTTTACTCTGGGTCAGGCCCTGTGATGAGTACTGGGGATTGAGAACTGAACAAAATGTGAACTCTGGCTAGAAGACTCTCCTGTGTGGGATTGAAAATCTCCAGTAACTTCTGAAAGTGATACTACTGGAGTTCCTGTAGAGGTTGACTCATCTGCCATCATGGAGAGAGTATTAGTGTAAGAGACCACTAGCACACAACTCCAAAAAAATCAGTGACATAATCCAATAAAAGTTCTATTTTTCTTTCTTCACAATTCAACGAAGGTAGGCAGCTCTTGGCCAAATGGTGACTCAGGAACCTGAGACCTTCCATTTTGCGATCCCATTTTTCAATGTCAGTGTATGGTCACTGTGAGCCCCCCATAGGAGGATAGTAAAAGATCACAAATGTGGGGGGGGGGGTTTATGGGCCACAGGAATTGCCATGTGTGTTGTCAGTCTACATTTCACTGGTCAGAACCCAGTCATACGGTCCCAACTAACCTCAGAGGCTGGGAATGTTATCCATCTATATTCCCCAAAGGAAAAGGAAATGAATTTGGTGATCACACAGCTGTTTGTTTTTGCCATAGACAAGCTAGAAGAGAGAGGTCATAGACGAAAGTAGGAGACCACTGGTTCATGAGAACTGGTACCAAGGTAAAAGCAGTGGCCATGACTGTTGTAAGAGAATTGGACATGACTATAATCAAACCCAGAAGTTGAAGTCAGGTAATAACATATTGGCTTGATGGGTCTATTAACAAGATGACCATGAAACTTGCATCAGGGATGCCTTCTGACTCTGCTCTTGCTTCCTCATTAGAAGTTATATTGAGGAGGACATTGCTGCTCTGTGAGTTTGCTGTTGATACAACGTGATGAGGTCCCATCTTACTAAAGGGATAATTAGGCATGGACAAAGGGTGAGAATTTCAGGTATAAGAATTGTCCAATTTTTTTTTTGTGGTATCTCCATTCTTTAGATTTCATGTGAAGTCTTAACCAATATGAGAGAGTGTCCATAATTCCTAATACCTAATTTTGTGCCAGATGCTCTGGGGCTATAAGAAGGGAAAGATAGGAGCCTGGCTCTCAAGTGACATGCATTTTTCTCCAGGGAGCTTCAAGCAACTCATGTGGCACAAATATGGAACTCACAGTCTGAAGATGCAGGTGCTAAGTGTTGCATGGGCTCCCCAAGAGGTGAGGTAAGTCTAGGCAGGTGTGGATGGAAACATTTCTGAGGGAGGTGGTGCTTGAGTCAGGTTGCCTAGAGTTTCCTGAAAAGCCATGATTCTCTTGGGAGCTTGTATGTTCCATAACTTTGAGGTCAGATTGGCCTACAGTGGGATCTGGGTTCTATTTCTTACTAATTCTATGATATTGAGTAAGGTTGGGCAAATGTGGTACCATGACCACAGAGTTCCTGGCAGAGAAAATGGTCAATAAGTGGTAGGTGTTAGATCATAACAGAACAGTAAGAGTATGGTCCCTGAAGCCATGTTTTTGGATGTGAATCCCAGCTCAGTCCCTTACTTTCTGTGTGTTTATGGTCAAGCCAGTTAACCTCTCTGTGCCTCAAGTTCTTCATCTATAAAGTAGGTATCATGATACTGCCTATCCTGTAGGGTTGCCATGAGTGGTAAATCCATTAATTAGTAGAAAAAGCATGTAACAGTGCTATGTAAGTTGTAGCTATTATCATCACTGTTAGAAAGGCAATCATGTGGGGCACCTAGGTAGCTCAGTCAGTTAAGCATTTGATTCTTGATTTCAGCTCAGGTCATGATCTCACAGTTCATGGGTTCAAGCCCCATGTCAGGCTCTACACTGCTGACAGTCCCACTGCTTGGGATTCTCTCATTCTCTTCCTCTCTCTCTCTCAGCCCCTTCCTGGCTTGCACTCTTTTTCTCTCTAAAAGTAAATAAATAAACTTAAAAAGAAAGGCAATCATTTTATTTCCGCATATGATCACCCCTGAGAAATAGTGGTGTGTTTTCCTTTGAGACCCACAGAATCATTCAGGCACATGTGGGGTGTGTGTGTGTGTGTGTGTCTGTGTGTGTGTGTGTGTGTGTGTGTGTGTGTGTGATGAGAAGTGATGGCCCAATGATGGCACCTTTCTCTCGCTGCGACACTGACGTATGTATTTTCAATTAAATTGAATTCCCATTTTGCTCTACTCGTTTGGCAGCAACCACAAGTTCACAGAAAAATATGAATAGACAAGGGGGAAGGTACACAAACGGGGGGTGGTGGTGGGAGAGGCAGAGAATCAATTCACAGTTTGTCAAGACCAGAGTATTAATGTCTCCCTTTTAAAAAAAAATTAATGCGCTGGGTCCTTGTCTGTCATGGATCATAACAGCCCTAGCAATCACTTACTGAATACTCACTATGTGTCGGGCATGCTGCTAAGCGCTTTATAAGTGCATTATCTCATTTAATCTTTATAATACCCCAGTGAGTGTTTCAATGGTCTGTACTTCTTGAAAGAGCTTTCAGAGATTAACTGGCCTGAGGTCACACATTGTATATGGTGGGACCAAGATTAAAACACAGGGCTTTCTGACTCCAAAAGTTCACAGTCTTAACTTGCCACGATGTCCAGCTAGGACATGCTAGAACAGCAGCCCAAGAAGTCGGGAGCCACTGTCCTTCCTGATGTGTATGCCCCTGCTGTCCTGGCCATCTGGTGTTTCTTCTATCACTGTTTTTCTCACCTGGGAGGAAATTTACATTGTTATAGTCGGAGGTAGGGGAGAAGAGAGACAAATGTAGGATATTTTAGAATCTGTGACACACTGATTTGAATCAAATCAAAAATAGAACTAAACTTTAAAATGCACAAGATTTTGGGAATGAAGTAGTCATCAAGTGCATCTATAGCACCTAATCAACTTTGCAGAGGAAAAGCACACCTTGGCAGGAGTTGGGGCTGCCCTAGTAAATGCCCTTCCCCAGGGGAAAGAGGCTCTTGACAAAAATATGTATGTACATACGGGAAAAATCACCCACACTTCTCAGATTCTTATTTCCTCGAGAAAATGTCCAGGAGCTACAGTGACCACTTTGGTGCACTGTGTGTGTGTGTGTGTGTGTGTGTGTGTGTGTGTGTGTGTTTGTAATTTTAGAAATGTACTTATATATTCCTCCAGCTGGAGGCTGAAGAGGTTGATCTTCGAGGTCCCTTCTCTTGGGAAGCATTCCGACAATAATTCAGTAACTCCCTACAAAGGTGTCCAATGGGAGAAGATGGGGATATGCCACTTTTGACTGGCTAGCTGGGCTCTCTTTCATCCCCAGTGAAAAATTGTCTAAGAGGAAAATTTCTCAGTGTGTAAAACTGAAAAGCAGAACTCAGTACAGTATATAATTCTAACAATGCCGTATGAAAATGCAGTAAAAATAGAGTCAATTATACACTGTCAAAGCTTTTCTCTAAACAGCTGCCTAACAGAATATGACAATTTTTTCTACAATGTAGTAAAAAATAAAAAGAAGTTCTCTCACAATGCCAACTACGCAGGGCCGAATTCATTAACACTTTATTACCTTAAACTCCATTGTAAGAGAAAAATAATATGACGCAACTTGTCACTTCTTCTTTTCCCGGTTTTGTTACTGTGACACATTAAGATTTGGGCGCCTGCTAGTGTGTTGTGATCTACATTTAATGATCTTAACAGGGACTTAGTAAGACATTGTTCGTTTTTCTTGCGCTATCCCTGAGCGGGGTGTTACATGAACAGTGAGACCCAATTATATCATAGTATAATTTACAAAGGAGAAAAAAAAGTTCTTTTCATGGCGTGTTCCCCAAGGAGACTAGAAGTATTGTAGCAGTTTCTTGGCTCTGCTTTGCAACAATATAATTAGCTATAATCTGAGCATTTGCATATAGTACAGAGAGAGCAGGAGTAATTCTCCGCTTGCTGGGTTAGGATGTAAAATGGTCTTTTATAAGACAGGCGCTCTGATACACCTAATTTTACTTAGCACGTTTGCATCCATGTTGTGGCTGATCATCACAAATGGAAATTGTCACTCTCAGTATGGAAGAAAAATGAGGAAATGCATCATAATGAAAGGTAATTTTTTTTAACCAACAGATTTTAATCAAGGGCCTATGGTGGGTTTAGAATTGGGACAGAACCCTTATGCCTTTGAGATATTAACTCTGGACTTTAATTTAGTCCAAACTTTATGGCTTTACAGTTTAGGCTTATGTTTCATACACCTTGAAATTTATACTTGGTGATGTCACATCCTTCAGCACCGTAGGAGCTTCTACACTAAGCATGGGGTCTTTGCTTCCCTAAACAAACAAAAAACATCCTGTATCTTTGGAATGGGTTGGAGCTGAGTTCTGGCCAGCCAATAAGCATTGATTGGATTTTGGGAGTCTTGGACTTCTAGAAATGTAAAATGTTAATGTTATAAGGATTCGTAGAAATAATGGGGTCTGGGACTCCATATTCACAGGTGAGTGTTATGGGTTGAATTGTATGTCCCCCCCCCCCCCCAATTCCTAATACCTCAGAATGTGTCCTTATTTGGAAATAGTGTTTACAGAGGTAATCAAGTTAAAATGAGGTCATTAGGGTAGGCTCAAACCCAATATAACTGGCGTCCTTATAAATTACAGAAAAGTTGAAATAATTGTAAAAGAACTCCCATATACCAAACACCCGGGTTACTAATTGTTAGCAATTGCCACATTTTTCCATATTCCATTATCAATCTATCTGTCTAAAGTATTTCAGTGTGCTTTTCCTAAAGACAAGGGTTTTTCCTTATGTAATTGCAGTATAATTATCAAAATCAAGAAATTTAATATTGATATTAATCTACAGAAATTATTAAAATTTTACCAATTATGTGGACAGTGGTTTTCATAGCAATTTTTTCCCCCCGAGTCAGGACCCAGTTCAGGACTACAGGTTGCATTTAATTTTCATGAATCTTTAGTATCCTTTGATCGGGAAAGATTTCCTTGTCTGAAGATATTGACATATTGTTAAGCATGTAAGCCATCTGTTTTGTAGAGTGTCCCTTCCTTTGAGTTTGCCTGATGTTTTCTCATGATTAGATTCAAGTGTACATCTCTGGCAGGAAACCACTGAGGTTCTGGTATGTTCTTCTCAATACATCACACATGATTCTGGTTTGTCTCATTGGCTTTCTCTCCCCCAACACACTCTACTATGTAGATAAAAGCAACAGGGCAATATAGAGTACAACTAAGGATAGCTCTCAAGAGGAAACATCATTTCTTCATCACACACAAGAATTTTATAATCTCTGGAGGATCTTACTTGTACTTTTATGGGGGGCAGATTTAGTCTTACTTTGTTTCAGTGGATTTCAAAAACCACTCAGGCTGCAGAATGACTGAATCTGGGGTCCTTTTTACAGATTTTTGAAATTTAAAAAAATTTTTTTAATTTTATTTTTTTTTCTTTTTAATAGTTTATTGTCAAGTTGGTTTCCAAATAACACCCAGTACTCATCCCCACAAGTGCCTTCCCCCATGCCCATCACCCCCCTTCTCCTTCCCCATCAGTCCTCAGTTTGTTCTCAGCATTCAAGAGTCTTTCATGGTTTGATCACCTTTCTAAATGCAAATACCAGAAAACAAACTATAAAAACACCCGCATGTCTTCAAGTAAACCAAGAAGCAACAGTAGCTACTGAATGAAACATTATCAATTGGTTCTGATCACTTGTTCCTTGTCCATTTGTTCTGTTTCCTGTGACCCCAGTCTAGAAGTTTATAGGTAGCTGGATCTGAAGTTTTAAAGAAAAAAAATTGGGGGAGAGACATGGAAACAGTTGTAGCTAAAGAAATGTTCTTTGTTAATATCATATATCCGACAAATTGAGGAAGAACTGACAATGTTGAATGTTAACAGCAGAATCCACATTCAACCGGTGGGAGCACAAATTCTTGAAAGATGAAAGCTCTGATTTTCTACCAGCATACCTTTCCAAACGGTACAGGGCAAGTGGAGAATACAGGTACCCTCATCCATGGGGTGATTTGGTGGGGTCCAGGGAGTTTGAACCCCTGCGCTGATCTCCTCTGACCACTAGCAGCTTTTTGAATGTATCTTAATTTTCCCTTATAATTACTACCACTTTCTATGTCTACCATCAAATAAAAAGACTGGGAAACACTACAGTCACCTGCTTTATTTTCTCCCTCTCTGAAGGCAGGAGCCTGAAGGCAGGACCTGGGTGTTACTTCCTGGTCTTCTGCAGTGCATAGATCAGGGCCAAGCACAAAATAGTTGCTCAAAATGTCTTTTTGCCTGACAATTTCTGTTGCGTTGCTTCTTAAAGACCCTGTGAAAAGAATGTGGCAGGAAAGCAATAAGATGCTGCTTGAGGGGCCACTTTGCCAACAGCTGTTGACTTGGAGGACAGAGTGCCTTCTGAAGCATAGCATAAAGGACACCTTGAATCTAAAATAGAGCAAATGACAAAGTGGTGAAAGAAGAGACACCTAACACATTTCTGGAAGAAGAGAGTGAACCCAATCCCTGACAGGATTAGCAGGTTAATTAAAGAATCTATTCTGATGATGCTGGCACATCTTCAATTCAGACTGACATTAACTCAAGGCACAGGCCCCAATTTATCTTTTCCACCGGCAGCTGTGGAGGTGAAATGCTTACCAGACAAGTCGATTCTTAAGGACCTTCTGGGCGTGTGTAATTGTATCCTAGGTAGAATCCACTCCAGGAGAGCTCATGGGTTAGCAGGAACTGGGTAATCTGATTAACTCTTGACTGCCTAGCAATGGGCAGTGGGTAGCATGGACAACAGGAAAGAAAAGTTGAGAGTGAGGAAATTAACATGCTGAGCATCTGTAATGAATCTGGCACAATGCTAGGTACGTGATACAACTTACTTCCATGGTGAGTAAGAGGGGGCACTATGTAGTCAAATAGATTTGGGTTCAAATCTCAGCTCTGTCATATTTGGTTGGATGACTCTGGGTAGGTCACCTTTTTGGTAAGCCTTTGTTTTCTTATCTCTAAAACAAGGACAATAAATACTATCTTAGTCATTTCTCAGGACAAACATGGTGGCTTAAAACAGCGGAAATGTATTCCCCCAAAGTTCTAGAATCCAAAAATCCCAAATCAAGGTGTCAACAGGGTTGAGCTCCCCCTAAATGCTCTAGGGGAGAATCCTTCCTTATCTCTTCCAGCTTATGGTGACTCCAGGCATCCTTGGCTTGTGGATTCATCACTCCAATCTCTGCCTGTGCCTTCACACCTTCTCCGCTGTGTCTTCTCTTAGTCTGTCTCTTATAAGAACACTTCATTGAATTTAGGGTCCACCTGGGTAATCCAGGATGTTCTCATCTCAGGATCATTAACTTAATTACATCTGAAAGACCCTTTTTTGAAATAAGATCACAGGATCCAGGGGCAAAGCTTTTGTGGGCGGGGCACCATCAACCTACTACAATCTCCTTTGTACTTTTCATTTGATAGGAAAGTTAGTAATTAGAGATTATATAGGTGGTTCTTTATCTTAGCACATAGTTAGTACCCAGTGAATGCAACTACAGAGAGCTGTGTCACATACAACATTATGAAGTCTGGGAAGCAGGTCTTAGCAACCTTTTTTTCACATGTTGAAGTCGGTTCAGAGAGGTTTATTATCTTTCTCCAGGTCGCCAAACTGAGTTTTCTATCTCATGCTGAGTAACCACAAAGTCTGCGGGTTGGCCCCTCACTGTGGAGAATGAGTTGTATCCCTCAATACAGGCCCAGAGACAAAGATTTGGGTATAAGTAGATTATTTAGAAAATGATTCTAGGGAGCAGTGAGAGAGTGGGGGAGTGAACAAGGAAAGGAGAGAAGCCAAGGAAGGTGGTCTCTGTTGTGGGCACCTGCACTCCAATCCCACCAGGGCCCTTTGAGATATCAGTGGATACGAGAACCATCCACCAAGACACAGGAGACCTCCAGGGTCAGCTAAGTGGATATTCCAGGGGCACCAAGAGGAGGATCTCCTACCCCTAGCAACCCTCTAATGGGAGTTCTTGGAGGGTCAGGATGAGCTCTGAAATTAAGGACATGAAGGAGCAATAGAAGTCAACTTGAGCCTTTGGTGGTTTTGCTCGGGCCAATAGAAGTCAACTTGAGCCTTTGGTAGTTTTGCTCGGGCCACTCTTGGAAGATGTGATAGAATCCCTGATTCTCAGTGCTGGAGGTGACCTTACAAGTCATGTCATCTGACCTTACTCCCATTGCTATTGTCCACTGTACAATAGCCCATATCCTCATATTTGTCCTCCGTGGTTGTCTAGGGCCGCTACATAGATATTTGCAGGACCAGAGGGCTCACTAACTCCTGAGGCAGCCTGACCCATTGCTTTTTAGTTCTTATTATGGACAAAATTCCATGTTGAGACCAAATTTGACTCCTCAGGTCTTCCACCAATGGAGTTCAGTTCTTTTCCCTGGACATGCCTCCTCCCTGCGAGAGCTGCTTTTGCTTGTGCAATACTTTCAGCTCTATAATCCTGCTCTGTCCCTGCCCTAGAGCTGTAGCTCTTTGGAGACACTGTGTTCTGCTCCTGTAGAGCTCCTGCTTATAATGGCATAGGAAATAACTTAAGTGGTTTTAGAATAAAATATAACTGCACCCTCAGGGACAATTGGAGCATATGGTGTAGTGAGAAGAAGGTCCATTCAACAAATGCCAAATAAGCACTTACTTTGTGTCAGATCCTCAGATCTGTGGCCAAGAGTCTGTTGGGAGCAATGGACATAAAAACCACCAGCTACAATGTCCACTATAAAGGTCTTGAAAGGTCATTTTAAGAGGGGCAGAATGAGGAGTACCATGCTAACCAAAGCCTGAAGGATCACATGCTCTGAGTATACCAATGTCATCAAGGGAATTAGGGAAGACTTCATGGAGGTGGCATTTGAATTGGGTTTTGAAGTTTGGTTAGGATTTTAATAGATTATGTTACTGGCAGGAAAGGAATCTGAGAATATGGGAATGGTACAAAGTCCTGGAAATTAGGCTATCCCTTCTTCCTTTATGGAATGACGACTTGTTAAGTGTTTTTAGGGTTTAGGGTGTGTGCTGTGTATGTGTTTATATGATTAATAACCTATGAGTCTGGTGTGATAGATGAAAGACTCATTTAGAGTGTATTGTAAGATAACTGGTCTTGACTTATTCATTAGATGATAGGAAAGCCTTCAAATGCTTTTACACATGATAAATAGAAATATTTTGTTTTATTTACAAAAGGGCTATTCTAATACCACTATAAAGGATAGTCAAGATTGTGGGGAAATTGAAGACAGGGAGAACAGGTAAGAGGTGACTTCAGAAATTCCATGTAAAAGACTTCATTCACCCATGCTTCTTTTCACTATTCCATTTATTCTTCCTCCCTCTCTTCCTTCCTTCCTCCCTTCCTTCCATCCATCCATCCATCCATCCAATCTTAAGAATTTACATGCTAATCATTGTGCTAAGCATTAAGGTTTTAGAAAAGGGAAAGAGATTTTAAAAAATATTTATTTCCTCATTTTGACATAGAGACAGAGAATGAGCAAGGGAAAGGAAGAGACAGAGGGAGACAGAGAATTCCAAACATGCTCCATGCTGTCAGTACAGCCCAACAGACTCGGGGATGGAACTCACAGAGCATGAGATCATGATCTGAGCTGAAATCAAGAGTCAGACACTTAATCAATTGAGCCACCCAGGTGCCCCAAAGGAAAGATATTTTCAATCTTCAAAAGGCTTGTGATCTAGTAGGGCTGAATGGGGGAAGTTAAAAAGAGGAAAGATGAAGAGATGTTTCAGAATTGTAGTAGCCTCTCATCAGTGTCTAAGTACATGTGAGTGGAAATAAAGAGGGAAAAGGAGGAAAAGTACTTCACACTAGAAAGTCTTAAACCTGAACTCTAGGCCCAACTATTCATTGGCTGTGTGATTTGGGGCAAGTTCTAACCCTTTCTAGTCCCATCTTCCTCAATTACAAAGGTTAGACTTGATTTCTTCCAGTGCTTGACATTCTAGGATTCTATTATTCCATTACTTAGAAAGAGAACGAGTGAAGGTTAAGAACTGGTAAACTGGGGGAGGGGGATTAGGGGGCACAGGAAGTGAGTCTGGGGCAGTGTGAATCTGGGAGAAAATAGGTGGAGACAGATGCTATGGTAAGCACAGTTATTATTAAAGCTTTGTTCCTTCAGTTCATCTTCCGGCTTCTGAAATATTTCCCCTCTTCTGGCTCCAACCTGCCTGCCGTACTCACAGAAGCCTTTGGTGCAGCACAAAGGGCACCTACTCTGAAGCCAGATAACCACAGTTCCTTCTTCCTCAATGGGTCTGGTCCCTGGGCAGATTTGAGGCACTTTCAGATTCACCAGTCCCAGACCATCAGGGGACTCTTGGACAAGGACACTGACCTCCCTTCTGCTCTGTGGCCTGGCCACCTTGTCACCCTGGACTATAGCTTATTTATGTTCCTTCCCTTGTCCTCTCCTCAGGGCCTTTTTCCGATTTGGCAAAAAAAAAAAAAAAAAAAAGCCACTAAGGTAATAGAGTCAGGGGCCTAGGAGTATATAAGTTGTCATTGATTCTAGAAGACTGGGACCTCCATAAGGGCACTTGCTGAAGATCAGCCCCCAACACAGATCCTGGTCCATTGGATACTCAATCAATGCTCATGAAATGAATGAATGAGTGAATGAAACTAATCATATACAAATGGAAAAACTGAGGTCCAAGATGGCTAAGTGGCTGCTGAATTAGAGCTCACGTACTATCTTAGTTCCCTTCCTTCTTGGTTGCAGCTCTTCACAATGAAGGCAGTGATATATGACCTGAAAAGACAGCTGTTGTGAACATTAAAAAGATATCACCTACAAAGCTTCTAGAATGGTGCTGAACACACAGTTTGTACCTAATAATTTTAGGCTCTAGTGTAAGGTTGCCCAGTGTCAATGGCAAACTCCTGACAAGAACTAGAGGTGTCATGTAAGGAAGCCCTTGTTAGAAAGGTTTTAAAGACCACAGAAACTTCATCTGTCTGTGGCAGCTCTGGACACAGCCTTGTTAGGAGAGGGATGTACCCAGTGTACCTGGACCCTTTCCAATCCCTTTTGATTCTTGGAACCAAGGATGCATTTCTGATCCTGACCATTGGGTGGCACCAGCCCATCAGGTTAGGTAGCTCACAGGCACCAGGGCGCTCAGCTTCCCAGCAGGGGTGTCAGAAGGGGTTGGGGGGCAGGGAGCAAGCAAGAGTGAGGTGGGGGAATGAGCAGCTTAGAGAGTCCAGGTGTTTGTGCCTCTGCGAGCCTGTGTGTGTGCCTTTGTGCACAACTGGGGTTGGGGGGTGGGCTGTATAAGCATTATGAGAGTGTATGTGCATGTGTGTGAGTGTGTGTGAACCTGTGTGTGAGCTAACAACTTGGAGAAAGGGGGCCTTTGTTTCACTCCTGTTTATGTGCAGGGAAATCATATGACCTAAATGAAATCACTCAGCCCCAGGGATATTAGTATTTGGCTGTAGATGAAGTCAGGTTTGGGGATGTGATATTTTCAAGATGTTAGAGCCATTACAATTTGTTTTATCCACACTCTCATTTCTCAGATGGGAAAAACTGAGGCCTGGAGAGGTCATAAATGTGTTGGGCTATGCTACAGATCCTTGGTGGGCTGGCCAGAGTTCCTGGGCTCCCTGACTCCATCTACCAAGGTCTCTCTATTTGAGCTTCTGGCTACCTCAAGGCAAAAATACTGGGCCATCCAAACAAGATGGCTGACCTCCAGGAAGAAAACTTGGCAAGAAGGAGTCCATGACCCCTGATCAGTCTAAGTCATAATTCAGTATGAGCATCCTGGACTTCTCTGCCCTGTGTTTCACTCCTTACATCTGGGCCCAGAGCCAGCCCTGATGTCCCCTGCCATCGATTTGAGGGCAGCTAATGTTGCTTAGGGTGCCAGGGTAAGCAAGTGACAGTCAGCGACCAGAGTCCAGATTTCTAGTCTTCTAGCCTGTGTCTTTTTCCTGCCATCCTTGTCCTTACCTCACTCCTGGGGCTTTCTCTGTCCCCTCAGTGGACCAGGGACCAACCCTCTGGGGGCACCAGGCAGCTATAGCTCTGCCTTGCCAAGGCCCCTCAGGGTGTCTCCATCCCCTTTAATAAGGATCTGGAATCCTATCTGAGGTGGATGGTGGTAATTAAGACTTGTACATGGAGTTGGGTTGAAGCTGGTCAAAATGATGATAAGAACTGTCATTTATTTTTCCAGTGTTTAAATGGGGGCCTGGGTGGCCCAGTCTGTTAAGCGTCTGACTTTGGTTCAGGTCATGATCTCACGATTCATGAGTTCAAGCCTAGCATAGGGCTCTGTGCTGACAGCTTGGAACCTGGAGCCTGCTTCAGATTCTGTGTCTCCCTCTCTCTCTGCCCTTCCCCTGCTGGCACTCTGTCTCTCTCTTTCTCTCTCTCTGTCAAAAATAGATAAACACTGGGGTGCCTGGGTGGCTTAGTTGGTTAAGCATCCGACTTTCGCTTAGGTCATGATCTCGCGGTTCGTGGGTTCGAGCCCCGCGTCAGGCTCTGTGCTGACAGCTAGCTCAGAGCCTGGAGCCTATTTCAGTCTGTGACTCCCTCTCTCTCTGACCCTCCCCTGCTCACGCTGTCTCTCTCTCTCTCTGCTAGAAATAAAATAAAACATTTAAACAAACAAACAAACAAACATTTAAAAATTATTTTAAAATTATTTTTCCAGGGTTTGCTCCAGGCACTGTGCTGGGTTCTTCTGCTGTGGAGTCGGACTACCTGGGCTTGGATTTTAGCTCAATCAACCAGCTCCATGACCTTCTAACTTCGGAGTGAACTTTCTAACTTAGGAGCCTCCTATCTTCTCAGTTTCTAAACTTTAAAACTGGAGGTGTCACTAGCACCCACCAAAATGCCAGGTATGGTGATCCCACTTGGTGAAAGAGGAAACTGAGGCTCAGGGCAGTAACATGTGGGTGACACAGCAGGTAAGTGTGGAGGTTACAAAGGAAGCCAAGTGTATGGATTCAGACCTTATGCTAGTCCTCTGAAGTCTTTTATTGTCCCATTAACCAAGCCCAGACACAAGGAGGAGGGCTCCTTTCTAAAACAAAATTCAGTAAATTCAGAATCAAGTACTGCGTATTGATACATTTATATATAATAGTAAGAGATAATAAAGTTAAGAGAAACATTAAAAAATTTTTTCATGTTTATTTTTGACAGAGAGAGACACACACAGACAGTGCATGCAGGGGAGGGGCAGAGAGAGAGGGAGATACAGAATCTGAAGCAGGCTCCAGGCTCTGAGCTGTCATCACAGAGACCGATGTAGGGCTTGAACCCACAAACGGTGAGATCATGACCTGAGCTGAAGTCGGATGCTTAAAGGACTGAACCACCCAGGCATCCCCTCAATTTTTTTAAATAACCCTCTCCTAGACCTAATGTTTTCATCAAGCACCGAGTCTTTCTTTAATACTAATAGGTTGGTACCAGGGTGTTTTAGGAGAGGAGCGCATCCCAGAAACCCTTCCTGGCCTGCCAGGGATCCTGTATTCACAGCTCCCTCCCCTCCCAAACTACCCATCCTTTGTCACTCAAATGCATCCCACAGGGTGGTTCTGAACTAGGTAGGGGATAGCAGGTGCCCCACAGACTCCCGGCATAGTTCATAATCACTGCCCCTTATGAGCTCTGTGCAAATGCATGGTCGACTTTATATAAAGCATAGTTATGAGCACTCATATGGCAGGAGGTGGTAGTTAATATAAAAAGTACCCAACTGCAGATGTGTGATGTCAGGCCACTAATGAACCAGGCTGGCAGTCTAGCGGGTCCCACCTAATCCAAGGATGGACACCTTCTGGACACCTTCACCCCAGCCAGTGTGGCGCTTTTAATGTAAGGTGATATTTTCTGGTGCAGCTTCCTTCTGACTTCTTCCCCCAATTCCTCCATCAGAGGAGGCTCCCTCCATCCCAGGCTAACAATGAACTCCCAGCACATCTGGACCCATCCATTATCTTTGGAGCCCCCACTCTGCATAGCATTGGAGAGGGTTTGATGAACGGTGTCAGCTCTTTTCTCTGCTTCCTGGGATATGGCAATGGGCACCTCTGGATCTTACAAGTGGCGTTTCTAAGCTAACCCAGTGCTTTTTGGGATCCAGAAGACCTGTCTGATCCTCACTTGTGCTGAGCCAGCTGGACGGGTAGGTTGGTAGCTGAAGTGGCTCGAGGCGACGGTTGAGTACTGAGGGGCAGGGATAGGGAGGGGGTGCAGGCTGGGCACTAGAGAATGTGAACTGAGCAGCAAGAACTCTGGGGTTGGAACCAGGAGCTACATCTGCAGGCAAAAAATCCAGGAGAAGGTGAACTGAGTCTCCAAAATTCCATGTGTTACCTATAATTTATTCTTCACTTGGTAACCAGAGTAATCTTTTCAATACTTAAATCATAAACTCAAGCTCTTCAGTGTTTCCCCCTTATGCTGGGTATAAAATCCAAACTTCCTTCACCTTGGTTCCTAAGGGCCTGGATGGTCTGTCCTGTGCCTACTTCTGAAGTCTTGTATCTTACAGTCTTTACTGCCCATTTCCCCCCATGTAGACTGGCCTGCTTTCTTTCCCCAGAATACTGGCAAGCTTAGATTGGCCTCAGGGACTTTGCACTCACTTTTTATCTGCCTGACATGCTATGCTCCCCAATTTTCTAAAGGTTGGGTACCTCTCGTTATTCAGGTCTCAATTCAAATACCACCTTGGAGAATCCTTCCCCAAACATCCTTTCAAACCCAGTTTCTCCCTGCAGCTCACTTACTTCCCATCACATTTCCCTGTTTTGTTTCCATTGTTGAAATGATCCTGAATTGAAATAATATCATTTGCTTATCATTCATATCCTCTCAAGAGACTATGAGCTCCATGAAAGAAAGGAACTCAACTGACTTATTTATTGTTGTTTCCTTAGAGCCTAGAAAACCACCTGGCACACAGTAGAATTCCAATTACATTTGTTGGATGAATGAGGGAATGAATGAATGAATGAATGAATGAATGAATGAATGAATGAGTGAGTGAATATAAGGTATAAAGCAGGTCTGGGAGTGAAATGAGAGGACTCAGTGTAATTTCTGTCAAAGAGCCTCTCTGGCCACTGGCTCATTTTGATTATCTGCTGCAAAGTGTGTATAAGGCTCTGCTTTTCTAAGTATCCTAATGGATAGAAGGTCTGAAGCTTTCAGGACTATGTCCAATCATTATGTTTACTGAGAAGTAGGCTTAAATGGCCACAAAACTATTATTTACATGATTGCTAGGTATCAATAACTTCAGAGTTGATATGATGGGAGTTTTGATCTTTTCATCTTAGAATTGGTCATGGGATCCTTCGGAAGACATTGCCATGCTGTGATGCCTGAGACATGATCTGGGTCAGATTCTCAGAGCTCTGGAGAAGCCTGCATTCCCAGCAGCAATGCACTCAGAAGTGGAATATATGTCCACTCTTATGATATGATAGGAAATGTAGAGAAAGTCTGCATCATCCATTTGAGCTCCTAGAAACCAATATTCTATCAACATCCAGATAGTAAAAGAATCAACATTTGCCCATGAGATCAGCATATCAACAGAATCAACAGGTTTTATTTGTCTGTCTTTTCTTCTAGGTTTTGTCCACATACATCAAGTCAAATAATTTTCAAACTGTTCGTGTGCAAGGCATCACTCAGTTGCTTCGGAAGACCTTACAAAAGAGCTTAGTGTATCTCAGTCGCAGGTAAGGTGCTGGAATGCAGAAGATAAACAAGATTTGATCGAGCTCATCAAATCTTTGCAGACCAGAGGGAGGCAGATGTGACCATTATCACCCCAAGACAGAGAAGTATAAGATGTGCAACCAGATCACATGGGCTCAACCCCTTGCTAGGTGTCTCTGGGAGAGTTATCTAAAAACTTTGTGCCTTATTAGCCTTCTCATCAGTAAAATGAGGGTGATGAAAATAATACCTCAGAGGAAACACCTCTCGAAACGATTAAATAAATTAATACCTGAAAAGCGCTAAAACAGTGCCTGGGACGTAGTAAATGCCAAATAAGTGTCTAGTAATATGACTACTATAAGGCAAAGTGCTATGGGCTTTGAAGAGAGAGGCACAAGGTGCTGGGTTGCATGTAAGTGTTAGAGGGCAGGGGTTACTTCTTACAGAAGATGAAGCTTCTTCTTCATCTTCCAAGGAGGGGGCAGCACAGTGTCGGGCAAGGCTAAGGTCCCTCGGAAAGAGGGGCCTCTTCTTGACTTCTGCCTCCATTATTTATCAGCTTCGCAGCCTTGAACACATTATGTCATTTCTCTGTGAAATAGGTGTCATCTCACAGGAGTACTGCGAAGATAAAAATATAATAATACTAAAATGACATTTGGGTGCCACAGGGTGGGTGCCACGAAAAGGGC